>JAUTXW010000492.1:0-213640 GCA_030620095.1 Kuschelorhynchus macadamiae | reverse complement strand
TGGTTATGTTTATGTGTCTCTCTCTTTTTCGACTTCGTACGTATTGCTATAATTTTTTATATTGTTTATGTGGATAGGTGACCGCAAGCAAAATTAACTATAATTCCACAACCAACTTATGTTTTTCTTTTATTATTGCATTTTTTTTGCTGTCAAAAGTCCATAGCTTGATGCTTTATTTTGAAGAAAAAATGAGATTTTATTTTTTCTTTGGGAACTTTTGGAGGAATTATCCTGTAAATATCGGACACTTATTAGGAAAGACCCTGTATAATAAATGTTTTTCTTTTATTATTGCATTTTTTTGCTTGTTAGTTTATGTCAAAAGTCCATAGCTTGATGCTTTATTTTGAAGAAAAATCTCCAAGACCTAATTTTTTAAATCAATTGTTTTAGTAGTAGTAGTGTAAGAATGTATGGATGATACCACATTCCCCACACAATTGAAATGTAGAAAGGAAATGTGTAGCGAATTGTTTTGTGATACATTTCTGTGAAATTTTAATTTACTACAAAACCTTCCTTATCATAGTGTGAAACTGGTTTGATTTAAGAAAAATATTTATGTTCCACCAAATAAAACGTATTTTTACAGTAATGGACAACTTTTAGTATAATCTACCCCTTTGTGTCACGCTTCACATTATTAATAAGATAATTAGATGATTATGACATAATTAAATTTGATTGTAATTTCTATTATATTGTTCTAGCACACCATCAATGATATGATGACATTAGAACATATGGGCGATGAGTCCGACACAGATTCAGAGGAGGACAATCCTCCAGTTGATGGGGGCAATGTTTATGTGGATAATGCACAAGTTGGTTTGGACAGCCATCTGACTAATGGGGGCAATGGGGATCTGACTAATGGGGGCAATGGGTGTAATGATGATGGGGGCAACTCATTACCCATCTATATACCGCAAGATGATGGTTATATATTAATATTAAACGATACAAGCATGTTAGAATAGGTATTTAGAATAGTTATTATTATTATTATTATTATTATTGTTTAGAATAGTTATTATTATTATTATTATTATTATTATTATTATTATTATTATTATTATTCTTATTATGTATTTTGTATTAATAATGCGTTGTTTTATGAAGACATATTGAGTTTTTATTTAAAAGAACAATAATACCAAATTAAACAACTATTTCTAAACTTTGTTTTATTCTAAACACCCAAATTTAAATATTGATCCGCTATTGCTTTACTACAATTAATTTTTACATCCCTATTTGATAAAATAATTATTAAAATGTTTTAAGTAAACATTTCTAAATTTTGTTTATTCTAAATAAATATTTCTAAATTTTGTTTATTCTAAACACCCAAATTTAAATATTGATCCGCTATTGCTTGGTACATTTAATTTTTACATCCCTATTTGATACAATAATTATTAAAATGTCTTAAGTAAATATTTCCAAATTTTGTTTATTCTAAACACCCAAATTTAAATAATGATCTGCCAGTATTAGTGCCCGAGAAGAATATACCAAACATTAACTTAATGATGAAATCCCTTGTGACCGCACAGAGTGCCTCTCTTCAATTTTATGGGTAGAATACCTGGCTTTAATAGCTTTTAACACTCGAGACCCTCTGTCGTCGCACACCCCCAAGGCCAAACAATATGCAACGACGAAAAGTTTTATACACGCTCAAGGTTATATGATGCTAAAAATCCTCAAGGCCAAACGATACAGCACACCTGGGCTCCCAAATCAAAGAACGAAAAATTTGGTGCACGCTCAAGGTCATGTGACGTCACATGGCCTCGAAGCCGTGTGATGCGCGCTCAAGGTCATATGACGTCACATCGCCTCAAGGCCAAACTACACAGCACACCTGGGCTCTCAAGGTCAGGAGTAGTGGTGGGGGGTGAACCAGTTCCCGTATTTGATATCTACTTACAAAAAAAATATTTTGGCCACAAGGGATATAGAAAAAAATATATTTAAAATGTTTTTTATTACGTGTGTTGAGAAATCAAGAGGCATTAGAAAACAGAATACAAGTTTAAATTAATCTATTTTTTTATGCAAATTTGTTTTGAATTTTTTTAACTAGCAGAAAATTTCGTATAAACTAACAACTATATAATTAAATAATATAGTGAGCATCTTAAGATATTAGACTTACAATGTGCCTGCTGCTTTACTGAGGTTCCACCAACGCGAAATTCGTCCGAACTAAATTAGTATCTATTGAGATTTTTCTTGACTTTACCATGCCCATCCGAAAATCTGGAAAAGGGACGGGAAGGCCATATTGAACCTATTCTAGTCAGGAGTAATAAAGTTAGTCATAGTACCAGTTGGGAAGAAACTAGAAATTTTTTGTTTTTAGAAGAAATGAAGAAGAAAAGACCTTTTCTTTCTTGAAGCTAGCCGATGTACGGCGAGCTCAGAAACGGTAAGCACAGAGATAAGGAGAAAGGCGGGTAGTTACTAGTTATAAGGAAGCCTTTCATTGTAAAGAAGAAAAATAGTTCAAGGCGGTCTAAATAAAATTGGACAGGACCAAACGATATCAATGTTTAGAAGATTTCAAGATAAAATGTGTGTATTCATAGAGAAGTTATTTAGAAGAAACAAGGTTCATTTAGAAGTAAAAAGGTAAATATTTATATAGAAGAGTAGAGTATAAAAGAAAAAGAAAAGTCATTTCAAGCGAGTCAAATGTACGATATCAAGTTTTGAAGGATGAAGCTGAAAATGGACAGAAGAAAGAAAAACTTTTTGATACAAAATGGGCGTATTTGTAGAAAAGATAAATGTTTATAAGAGGGAAGGTGTATATTTATAAAAAACTTGTAGAAGGGACAAAAAGAGGCATTCAAGCAAGCCTATGTACGGCAAGTTCAGAAGTAAATGACATAAAATAAAAGAAAATTTTAAGTTCACAATAGAAAAGAAAATGTATATACTTATACATACACCACAGTTTTGGAGAAGAAAAAATAGGATAATGTATGGATATTTTGGAAAAGATATCTAGAGCCATCAGAGGAAATTTAAGAGTTAGGAAGAGTAATAGAGTAAAGCTAGAGAATTTAGTTTACTAAAGAAACCACAACGCATTACAGTTGTAAAAAGAAGACACGGATTCATAGTAATTTAATATATAAATATATATATATATATATATATATATATATATATATATATATATATATAGTATATAAATATATATATATATATATAGTATATAAATATATATATATATATATATATATATATATATATTTATATATATATATATATATATATATATAGATCAGACTTTTTTATGTTAATAGTAATATATAATAGCATTGTTTTTATGCCATCTTAATTGTTTTTATTGAGCCATAACCACCTTACAAATACTAAATGAACACGGCAGGTATATTAAAATATATTGTGAAATGTAAGCCTGGTTTCACCACGAACTTAATTGCTGCCGACTAATCCGAGTTTAAAATTTAAAAAGGTAGGAAACTAGACCTGCAAAAATGATTAAATATTCACAGCCCTGGTACTCTTCAACATAGATTTAGTCATAAGAATACTTTCGATGTGACCCTGTCAACCAGTTCAAATTTTATAGTGCAAAGCCATTGAGGCCTTTTTCATTTAGAAGACGGCCATGTAAATAGGTACTTAATAAATATACAATTGAAAATAAACTCTCAATTAAAAAATATGTATAAGGATAAAAATTCATATTTTCCAAAAACCATATACAATGTAGATAATTTAAAATTTTCATATCATGTTAAACCCTTGGCCAGTGTATTTGATTTTAAAAAGCATGCAATGAAAGCATCCCATAATCACACTACTGTTTCAACTACAATTAGTCATGTATCCTTTATTATCTAAACATAGCGGCAAACCGTCTTTATTTTGGGAATGATAATTTTAAATTCTCTATATTTTATTTATTTGCTGCCTCTTTTTACCATTCACGGTACATTTTTTAAACAGACGCCGATTTTTAAAAATCTTATTTGTTCTTTTTTTCTCTCTCAGTTTTCCATCTACTGCTGGATATAGGCCTCTCCTAGCCTCATCTATTCGAAGCTCACTGCAAATGTAGAATATTGTCGAACCTAAATACCTAACCTAACCTAACCTTAATGTTACCAGAATATTATATCGGACAAGTAATTATATGAATACAACCAATGTATTTTTATTGTATTCCATATAGTTGGAATCTACCAAAGATTTCCACCTGGCTAGAGTTGCCAGTCCGAAACGTCCAGGTAACTTCTGGACTTCCGACAACACTAAGCCAAATATTGTTGCGTGTACTCTATTAAACGGCGACAAAAGCAATTAATATGGTTAAGTTATGTGTACCTGATGAGCTACCTGTTTGAGGCGTAATCTGTCTTTGATACAACTTATTAAAGTAGTAGGTTGCGAGAGAACACATTCACCAACTTGTTTTATTTTAACCGGACGTATCTGAGTTGTTCTTTTTAAAACTAGAACCGGGATAACTGAGAATGACAAATTACCGGAGTTTAACAGAGGATAGAATTTTTATAGAAATTGCCAAGTCATAACATGGTTTAAAGACAATACTTACCTGTTTGTTCATTATTAAGTGAAGCGTTTAAGTATGGTTTACACATTGCGCTAATTAACATTTCTTAACAAATAACGTATTTTATCTGTCCGACAGTGTAGACATATCGCTGCCAAAATCAAAACGGCGCATATATACAGTACAAAGGCACTAGGAAAAATTTTCGCACAATCCATTGATTTTAACTGAGGAATAGATCTGAAGTGGAAACTAATAATTTAAAAGCTAGAACAGAAGAAAAAATTAAAACTTACTAGGCGGATGATTATTTTACTTTTGTTAGTTATTTTATCAAAAACATTAAAAAAGCTGATTGTAGATTAAAATGCGGAACGATTTTTATTTTAATCTAATAAATTAGAGTTAACGGAAGGTAAGAGCTCTCCTACAGTTAATTAATAAAAGTACTAAAAAAGAAACCAATATGAAATGTTTGGTATTTGCATTAAAACTAATACAATATATATCGGGGAGAATTAAAAAAAAAGGGCAAAATATAACTAAAAACGACATGGTGCTTCAAACTGATCGTTTTAGATAATTTTATCCATGTTATGTATAGAGAATTTATTAAGCTATAGTTATTTCAATAATAACAAAAAAAGGAAAAATGCTTTTTTTCTTAAACCAGAACTCGACTTTCAAATTATACTTACAGAATAGCAACTTCATAAAAATTCTATCCTCCGTTAATTTGTCATTCTCAGTTATCCCAGTTCTCATTTTTAAAGTGAAAAACTCTCATACTCCCGATAATAAAACAACCTGGTGATTTGCAAAATAATTTTCTCGCTTAGCCTACCTTTTGAAAAAGTTGTATCAAATACAGATTATAATTTGAATAAACAGTCCATCAGGAATAAATAAGTTAACTACATTAATTGCTTGGATCGCCATTTAAGAAGCGTCTAATTTAATCAGTCAATTTATTATACATTGTTTGGACCGTCTATAAGGAGTATTATTAGACTTTGGTTATATACACATATAATTCCTTGTTCCATACAATATTCTGATTACTTGAGGATTAACTTTGATGTGCACTTTGATTTTGATCCATTTCCGATTGACTGTTTGCTTTAAAAAGTTGTATAGGTATTTAGGTTGGACGATATGTCATATTTCAACTGGGTCTCGAATATAAAACTATTTTTTGGATTTTTTGCCATAATCACAATTTTAATAAAAAAAATAAGACAATTACCTGATAAGTTTAATAAGCAGTCTAAAGTTCTGGGTCCTCTATGAAGGTATCCGAAGAATGACACTGAAAAATATCTGTTTTCTGTACTACTGCCTATTAAACTTAGGAAATTGCCTTGTTTTTACATTAAGAGTGTGATTGTGGCAAAAGACCCAAAAAATAGTTTTAAATCCTGAATCTGCCACTACAATTCCGCAATTATGGTTCTATAGAAGAAGCTAAAAGAGGCCTATATCTAGCGGTGGAAGGAAGACGGCCGAGAGAAGAAACAGAAGAAATTAAAAACTTTTCAAAATTTTTTTTAATATGTGCTCTAAATGGTGAAAAAAAGGCAGCAAATATATATAATTTACATAATTTAAAGTTATCATACCAAAAACAAAAACAACTGATTTTATAGCTTGTCGCAATGTTTATATAAAAATGGATAAATGACAAATTATAGATAAAGCAGTAGTGTGATTATACGATGCTTTTGCATTTTTAAATGATAAATTTAAGTTATCTGCTTTGTATAAGGTTTTTGGAAAAAATATTTGTATTTTATCTTCTTATCAAAAGCCTATTTACAACTGCATATTTATAAAGCGCAAATTTTCATGACCGTTTTCTAAATGAAAAATATACTTAAATTGCTTAGGCTTTCCAGTATTACAGTATTCTTATAAATAAATCTGTGTTGAAGAGTATGAGAGCTGTGAATATTTAAACACATAAATGGTTTAATTTCCTACCTTGATAAATTTTTAACTCGGGTTAGTCGGCAGCAATTAAGATTCCGAGTACGGGGTTAAGGAAACCAGGTTTGCATTTTATAATAT
The DNA here is from genome assembly GCA_030620095.1 of Kuschelorhynchus macadamiae. Taxonomy (NCBI): domain Eukaryota; kingdom Metazoa; phylum Arthropoda; class Insecta; order Coleoptera; family Curculionidae; genus Kuschelorhynchus; species Kuschelorhynchus macadamiae. The sequence goes on along the minus strand of JAUTXW010000492.1, from coordinate 207,009 downwards.
ATTATTACCTGCCATGTTGTTATACTATTTGTAAGGGATTTTCGGCTCAACACAGAATAGTTAAATAGCCCTTTATGTCGGTTTCTTTAATAACTTTAAAATTCCGAAGATCATTAAGACATAAAAACAAAGAAAAACTTCCGAGGTCATTAATTAAGAAAAACGCCTTTAGGCGCAAAGTATATAAGGCTGTTATACCGGATACATAACATTATTTCACTATATGAAAATATGCTATTAGGTGTTGGTATTAACATAAAAGTCAATCTTAATAACATATAATTGTATTATCTCATTATTTCAGTACATACTAAACCGAAATCAAATCAAATTCGCACACATGCTTCACTAATTATATTTGAACCGATGATACTATTGTCAACGTTTTCGAGTATATTAGTTTGTCAGAAAATAAGGAATTTTTTTTTTAAATGTATCATGCCTATTTTTATTAATTTCCATTATTATTTTTATATGATGTAAAAATATAAGAAGACAATATTAACCTTATTTTATAATTTATTTCTGGAAATGTATTTAAAAATTGTCTACACATTTTAGTGTAAGTACCTTTTATTTGTAAAAACCCTTAAATTTTCTGAAAATTATGTTATTTATACAGCCCTGAAGAAGAAATTAATTATTTATATAGCTTGGCATATTAAAAAATAAATGTAATATATAATTTTTGGCCGAATCCCCATTATCTATAGATAGTGTTCGGCCTTTACCTCCAACGTATTTTTATATAATAATAATAATAATATATAATATATATATAAATATACAGGGCTGTGTAAATAACATAAGCATGTATGAGAATTTGATGGATGTCGGTTTAGTATGTACTGAGATAATGAGATAATATGTTTATAAGTTATTAAGATTGACTTTTTATGTTAATACCAAGACCTAACAGCATATCTTCACATAGCAAAATAATGTTACGAATGCGGGACAATAGCTTTATATATATAATATATATATATATATATATATATATATATATATTATATATTATATATATATATGCCGTTGGAGATAAAAGTTCTATCATGATATCATATATCGAGAATTCGGCCAAAAATTTTATATTACATTTATTTTTTACTATGACAAGCTATAGAAATAATTCGTTTCTTTTTCAGGGCTGTATAAATAACGTAAAAATCTTTTGACGGTAGTTTTTTTTTATTTCTTAATTATCTTGGTAATTTTAAAGTTAATAAAGAAACCGACGCAAAAGGGATATTTAACAATTCTTTATTGAGCCAAAAACACTTTACAAATAGTAAAACGACATGGCAGGTAATATTAAATATATATTAAAATTGTATATATATATATATATATATATATATATATATATATATATATATATATATGTATAAATATATATATATATATATATATATATATATATATATATATATATATATATATATATATATATATATATATATATATATATATATATATATATATATATATATATATATATATATATATATATATATATATATATATATATATATAAATATATATATATATATATATATATATATATATATATATATATATAGGACACTATTAAATGTCAATAAATCACTGTAGTTTTATGTTTACACTCCTCCTCATTATAATTATTGTTATTGTCACGAAAATTTAAGTTTTAAGTAATATATTATATACTGTCTACCATTATCCTTCGTTATTGTTATTTTTTGTCCTAATTATACTTAAGGTATTTGTGTGTTTATGTGTTGGTCTTTCTTCTAAAAAGTACAAGACTCGATTATTTTAGCATCACAGAATGCTGGTATAAATATTCTTGAGACTTGGCATGCCTTCTAAAGTTCACATAATCAAAAACCTCAAGTTTTAAAATACGATTTTACAGAAGGGAACATGGGAGGGACCCAAAGCAGAAAATAACAAATGTATTATTGAAAAATTGTAAAATTTATGTAACAAAATCTAGACGCTGTTCAGGTCTCCAAATTAAAAAACCTAAAAAGATCTTTTGAGCAGAAAACAAGTAAATAATGCTTTGTACAATTGTATTTTTTTCAGCAATATCTCTGTCTCTGAAGGTTTATTAACAAAATTGTAGGGAATTAAGGACTAAAACTAACGACTTTTGTCACAGTATATCGGGTTAAGATTACAGTATTCAATTCTTAACAGAAACATGGCTCCATCCAAATCTTTGCAGTAGTAGATTTTTTGATAATAGTTATTAGGTATTTAGAAGTAATAGGTGTGATAGTTCTTCAGAGAAATCTGATGGAAGTGGAGTGCTTATTGCTGCTCGTCGAGTTCTTCGTTTAATCTTACCAATATTTTTGATAGTATGAACATAAAAAAGTAATCATAGACGACTTGAACATTTTCGTCCGGATATTATAACAAAGGCCTTTATAAAAAACACAACGGTTCAGTTGATTAAGCCATTGTATCGTATTTATAATTTACCTTTAATAAATAAAACCTTTCTTTCAAAATGGAAGATACTTTTTGTAATGCCTGAGCCTAAAGGTGGTGATAAATTATAAAACATTATAAATCATGTGCGTTCGAAAAACTATTGAAAACAAATTTCACTCTTAATAGTGAAAGATATTTTAGTTCAACGGCAACAGGGGTTTTATCCGCATTGACAGTAATCTATAAGAATTTGGAGAACTGCTGTTCAGTCTAGATTTTGTTACATCAACAATATACCTGTATAATAATATTTATAATTTTCTTGGGTATAGGTCCGAAAAAAAAATACTTCTGACTTAGATATTAGTTAGTGATGTCACATATATTGTCAGTAACAAAAAAATGTTTTTACGTTTCGGCAGGAACACCCTTGCCTTTATCAAAAAGTGCATCCTAAAAGCTAAAACAGAACATTTTACAATAAAAACTCGTATTTTTTTTGACTCACCATGAAACGTAAGTAATCCATTATAACTACAAAATTTTATAAAGAACAAATTTCACTTATTTTTCTAATTTCACTAAAACGTAAATTTACAACATCTGTCCTAAATCGTTTTCAAAGAGGAACTTTAAACTTATTAATATTCGACACTATATTTAAATTAGGAAAAATAAAATGTGACTTATTAAAAATAGAGGCAAATCTAAAACTAATGCTACCAACTAATGTATTTAACAGATTTAAAGAATACATGCTTGGTCAAAACGAAACATTTTTTCAAAAATGTAAGGAAAGAAATATAAATAAAATAAACAGACTCGTGGCAAAATCAAATAAAAACACCTCAAACGCACACAATCTTTGGGTGGAAAACCTAACAAATATTAAAATTCCTGAATAGGCTAACGAAGTTTTAAGTTTAGGACCAAACTTTACGGTTCCTATTCAACATTCTAAAGATATACACATTCCTGATATAATTTGCAACATAGAACGAGATTTTTAACCTTGACACCTCAACAAAAGACGAATTAAGAACCAAAAGTTGCAATATTTTAACGAATTTTAAAAACAAAAATAATCTTAACTTTGAAAATAAAGAACTGAATAATAAAATTAAAAAAAACTAAATCCTTCTTAAAAGAACATCCCAATTTGACTATTTTAAAACCTGACAAATCAAATAAAACTGTCATTATAGAGACACAGGAATATGATAACAAAATAAATATTTTACTAAATGACACCACATATACCACATAATCATGTATTAATATCCTTAGATGTAGTTTCCCTATATACAATGCAAATAAATCTAGCAAAATAAATAATAAAAAATAAATGGAATGATATAAAAAAATACACTGATTATATTTATATATATTATACCGCTAGACGAATTTATGGAAGCCGTAGAGATAACATTAAATTACACATATTTTTTATATAAAGATAAAATATATAAACATACTGAGGGATTTGCAATGGGTGCAAGTATATCTAACGTAGTTGCACAATTTGTTCTTGAAAATTTAGAGGAAAACCTAATATCAAAACTAGATTTTAATTTACCATTCTTTTATAGATACCTAGATCATTGTATTATTCTGGTACGCAAAGAAAAAACCGATTACATACTCACAATGTTTAACAGTTACCATCCAAAATTACAGTTTACCGTTAAGATTGAAAAAAACCAAAAAAAAATAGCTTTTTAGATATAACACTGCACAGAAAAAACAACACCATCAGAACTCAGTGGTATACAAAACAAACATGGTCTAGTAGCTACGCAAATTACCCATAGCATCACCCTCTTACTCAGAAAAAATCTGTCATAATCGGCCTTGCAGATAGAGCAATTCAATTATCAGATCCCGAGTTTCGAAAAGAATCAATCGAAAAAGCAAAAGAAGCTCTTAAAAAATAGTTATCTTACTCATTTAATAAACTCGGTTTTCAAAAAAAAATCAATAAATTTTAAGTTAAAAGGAAATCTTGTAAATTTTGGAGTCACAACGTAATATAAATTGATTGCAAAAAACAATTCAATCAAATAAAACAAAGAAGAGTTACTTGACACTGCCATATGTACAGGGGCTATCCGAACAATTTAAACATTTATTTTCTAAATATAACATACAAGTTGCTCATAGGGGGTAAAATTTGCTGGATCAACACTACACAAAACTTAAGACAAAAACTTCAAAATTAAAAAAGACACATATAGTATATCAGGTACCATGCAAGATTGTGATGGCGTTTATATTGGGCAAACGTAACAATATTTACAGTCAATTCCCCGAATGTATGCCCATAAAGCCGCCCCCCCCCAAAAAAAAACCAAACACATATGTTCGACAAAAAAAAACTAAACTGCATTATCAAAACGCGCACAACAAAATAATCATACTTTCGATTTTAACCAAACAAAATTTTTAAAAACGGAATTACATAAAAAATGAAAAGGGAAATTTACGAGTCGATAGAAATAAAAAAAAAAAAAAGAATAGGGAAAATGTAACAAATAGCCATGACAAAAAAGATATAGATCTGTTAAATAAAGTATACTACAACATAATATATTTGATTACGGTAAGCGCCACCTGCCTCTTTTATTCCAACGAAGGGTTATTTTGGTAAAAATAGTAAAATTTAAATCAGTGTTCTTGATATCGCCAAAGAGCGAGTTGCAAACAGTATGTTGTGGTCGTCTTTATTATATGTCGAGTAGTTTGTAAAATAAGTGAAATTTGTTCTTTATAAAATTTTGTAATTATAATGGATTACTTACGTTTCATGGTGAGTCAAAAGAAATACGAGTTTTTATTGTAAAATGTAGATCTTCCGTTTTAGCTTTTAGGGTGAACTTTTTGATAAAGGCAAGGGTGTTCCTGCCGAAGCGTCAAAATCTTTTTTTTTGTTGTTAACTGACAATATATTACTATATAATTATTAAATAATATGGTAAAAGTAACCTAAGTCACAAATGGTTTTTTTCGGACCTATACCCAAGAAAATTATAAATATTAACAATATAAAAAGAAGGTTAAGAAGGATATATATATACAATAAAAACTCGTATTTCTTTTGACTCACCATGAAACGTAAGTAATCCATTATAATTACAAAATTTTATAAAGAACAAATTTCACTTATTTTACAAACAACTCGACATATAATAAAGAAGACGACCACAACAACATACTGTTTGCAACTCGCTCTTTGGCGATATCAAGAACACTGATTTAAATTTTATTATTTTTACCAAAATAACCCTTCGTTGGAATAGAAGAGGCAGGTGGCGCTTACCGTAATTATATTATGTTGTAGTATACTTTATTTAACAGATCTATATCTTTTTTGTCATGGCATGCCTATTTTTTTTATTTCTATCAACTCGTAAATTTCCCTTTTCTTTTTTTGTAATTCCGTTTTTAAAAATTTTGTTTGGTTAAAATCGAAAGTATGATTATTTTGTTGTGCGTGTTTTGATAATGCAGTTTGGTTTTTTTTTATCGTACTTATGGGCATACATTGGCATTGTATATAGGGAAACTACATCTAAGGATATTAATACATGATTATGTGGTATATGTGGTATCATTTAGTAAAATATTTATTTTGTTATCATATTCCTGTGTCTCTATAATGACAGTTTTATTTGATTTGTCAGGTTTTAAAGTAGTCAAATTGGGATGTTCTTTTAAAAAGGGTTTAGTTTTTTTAATTTTATTATTCAGTTCTTTATTTTCAAAGTTAAGATTATTTTTGTTTGTAAAATTCGTTAAAATATTGCAACTTTTGGTTCTTAATTCGTCTTTTGTTGAGGTGTCAAGGTTAAAAATCTCGTTCTATGTTGCAAATTATATCAGGAATGTGTATATCTTTTGAATGTTGAATAGGAACCGTAAAGTTTGATCCTAAACTTAAAACTTCGTTAGCCTATTCAGGAATTTTAATATTTGTTAGGTTTCCCACCCAAAGATTGTGTGCGTTTGAGGTGTTTTTATTTGATTTTGCCGCGAGTCTGTTTATTTTATTTATATTTCTTTCCTTACATTTTTGAAAAAATGTTTCGTTTTGACCAAGCATGAATTCTTTAAATCTGTTAAATACATTAGTTGGTAGCATTAGTTTTAGATTTGCCTCTATTTTTAATAAGTCACATTTTATTTTTCCTAATTTAAATATAGTGTCGGATATTAATAAGTTTAAAGTTTCTCTTTGAAAACGATTTAGGACAGATGTTGTAAATTTACGTTTTAGGTTTACATTGACAAAGGATATATGATTTACAGCAACCTTTTTTTAAATTTTAATATAGTTCGTAAAAATAAGTGAAATTTGTTCTTTATAAAATTTTGTAGTTATAATGGATTACTTACGTTTCATGGTGAGTCAAAAGAAATACGAGTTTTTATTGTAAAATGTAGATGTTTTAGCTTTTAGGATGCACTTTTTGGATTTTTTATAACTGACAATATATGTGACATCACTAACCAATATCTAAGTCAGAAGTATTTTTTTTTCGGACCTATACCCAAGAAAATTATAAATATTATTATACAGGTATATTGTTGATGTAACAAAATCTAGACTGAATAGCAGTTCTCCAAATTCTTATAGATTACTGTCAATGCGGATAACACCCCTGTTGCCGTTGAACTAAAATATCTTTCACTATTAATAGTGAAATTTGTTTTCAATAGTTTTTCGAACGCACATGATTTATAATGTTTTATAATTTATCACCACCTTTAGGCTCAGGCATTACAAAAAGTATCTTCCATTTTGAAAGAAAGGTTTTATTTATTAAAGGTAAATTATAAATACGATACAATGGCTTAATCAACTGAACCGTTGTGTTTTTTATAAAGGCCTTTGTTATAATATCGGGACGAAAATGTTCAAGTCGTCTATGATTACTTTTTTATGTTCATACTATTAAAAATATTGGTAAGATTAAACGAAGAACTCGACGAGCAGCAATAAGCACTCCACTTCCATCAGATTTCTCTGAAGAACTATCACACCTATTACTTCTAAATACCTAATAACTATTATCAAAAAATCTACTACTGCAAAGATTTGGATGGAGCCATGTTTCTGTTAAGCATTGAATACTGTAATCTTAATCCGATATACTGTGACAAAAGTCGTTAGTTTTAGTCCTTAATTCCCTACAATTTTGTTAATAAACCTTCAGAGACAGAGATATTGCTGAAAAAAATACAATTGTGCAAAGCATTATTTACTTATTTTCTGCTCAAAAGATCTTTTTAGGTTTTTTAATTTGGAGACCTGAACAGCGTCTAGATTTTGTTACATAAATTTTACAATTTTTCAACAATACATTTGTTATTTTTTGCTTTGGGTCCCTCCCATGTTCCCTTCTGTAAAATCGTATTTTAAAACTTGAGGATTTTGATTATGTGAACTTTAGAAGGCATGCCAAGTCTCAAGAATATTTATACCAGCATTCTGTGATGCTAAAATAATCGAGTCTTGTATTTTTAGAAGAAAGACCAACACATAAACACACAAATACCTTAAGTATAATTAGGACAAAAAATAACAATAACGAAGGATAATGGTAGACACTATATAATATATTACTTAAAACTTAAATTTTCGTGACAATAACAATAATTATAATGAAGAGGAGTGTAAACATAAAACTACAGTGATTTATTGACTTTTAATAGTGTCCTGAGGGGATTATAGCTAACTACCGCACTGCCGCTAAACGATCACACAAATATCGCAGAGTTGTGTCTAGTTGTAAGGGTATGGATATCAGAACTTCTTTTAATTAGATTGTACAAGTAAACTGGCGTTTTCTCATTAATAATTTTATGAACTAAACGAGACATTTGAAGTATGTACCGTTCGTCAATATTAGACCATCCGGAATTTGTGAGATTGGGCAAAATATAGTCGAACTTTTTAATGTCTTTTCAGAGCAGGCCAATAAACAGTACTACCGTAAGGCAAGTTTGATAGGACCAAGAAGTCAGACAATTTTACTTTAAGGTTGGTGTCAAAAATTTGACGATCTACATAAAGCTGTTTAAGTTTAAAGAACGATTTTTTAATTAGACTAAAATTGTAACTTGAGAATCTCAGGTAACTGTCTTATGAAACCTAAGTTTTTGGATTCCTTACCTGGCTTCGGTAAAGTGCTGTGAATTTTTATCTTAAAGTTTTGTTTATTTTCAAGGCATTTCAAGAAATTTAAAGGTATTTTATCAAATCCAAAATATTTGAGCTTAATCAGTATTATTACCATGGAAAATTGTGTCAAGCGTTTTACTACAATCGAGTAGAATAAGACAGGTATTCTTATTATTGTCACAGGTAATAAACAAGCCATTAGCAATTTTTAAAATAGTTGTGGAAGTACTATAACTTTCTCGGAATCTCGACTGGTGTAATGGTAAGATGTTATTTTCTTCACGTAATTTTGTAGTGGAATAGAAACGATTTTTCCAAGCACCTTCGAAAGAGACGGTAGAGTAAATTTACCGAGTTTCGGACATTTATTAAAAAGGGAGATTCAAAATGAGGTTATTTGTGGAACTAAGTAAAGCAACATTCATAAATTAATACCATCAAAAAAAGAAACGTTAGTTTTACGGTAATACTGTTATTTACTATAATAGCAGTAAAGTTAAATTTATTTATATTTTCGGAGTAGTACTATAGTAAATATTTCTCTTGCAAAAACTCTTCATTACTTAAGAACAACGCGGAACACTTTCAAGAACATTTAAGATTTACTGTTTTCATTGTTATTTCACGTTAGATTTGGATAATTTAAAGTTTTCTAGAACCTTTTAGAGTTATTTGAAAAGAGGGCTGCAAAAAAGCTTTTTTTCTGATTTTACGGCCATATGAACAAGGTTTCTTAGAATTTTCTATTTATTCCAAGCCAAATCAGTTTTCTTTTTCCTATACCTAGTGGAGCTTTTTTCGCTCTTTTATCATAAAGTTTAAGTTTGTAGTTAACCAAGGAGCTGGGACTTTAGTAACCTTAGAACGCATGGTCATCGAAAAGTTGTTAAACATTTGTACTTGACAAACCAGTCGTTTCGTCTACGTTATTAAGATTAAAAATTTGATTCCACCTATTTCGATTAACGACATTAAGATCACCACCAAACGTGAATTAGTCAAGTTCCAAAATTATTTAAATAATATAGTTTTCTAGATGATCCAGACACATCGCCAAACTAGAGTTTGGAAGTCTTTACAAGATACCGCAGACAATATTTTTTCCGTTAATTTTTGGACTTACCTAGACATATTCGAGAGATGAGTTCTGAACACCATGAGCAGAATGCAGAATGGTTAATGGACTTGTTTAAATAAAATGCAACGCCCCTACCTCGTCCTTGCCTTTCTTTAGCAACACAATTGCTTACAAAATCCGAATTAGATCACGTTTCAGACAAATGATGACGTCAAGACCGCTCTCATTAATACCATCGACAAAAAACTAGACAAAAGAGATCTTACGTTAAAATATGCAAATTCTACTGGCGAGCTGTGCAATTAATACTATATAAATCGGCTACCGATGACATATTTCAAATATACAAGCAAACAGAAAAAAAACATTTATCTAGATAAATAAAAATTTAAATAAATAAAATATATTCTTTACGTATGTATCCTGACAATAAATAAAAAAGGAAAAATTAAATATATTCTTGAGTACCGAAATATAATAATTTTCCTGGAAGGTTGATTCTTTGAAAAAATTAGTTTTAAATAATATTAATTATGCTGATACAGTTGGGTGATATTTCTATAACTTAAAAATTTAAAAACAAAACTCATTAGTATTATTTATTTATTAATGGTAAACGATATTTATTTATGATCTACAAAGTATAGTCATGACCAAAAAAGTATAAATGGCTTAAATTAACACCAGGATTTCAAATTAGTAAAAGTCGTTTTTTTTATTAATTGCATTCCATGTAAAAACCTCCTGCAGACCAAATTCTATCTTTTCCATACTCTGTCTTTTCTTCCAAAATAGCATTATAACGTTTTCTCCACAAATCTTTCAAGAATTTTTTGGCATTAAAAATTTACTAGGATTGGCCGGGGTTTATCTCTACCCTAGCTAAGCTTGCCAAGTCTGAAGGCGTTGTCAATATCTTTGATACTACAAAAGATATTAAGTGTTTGGTTGATAAATGCTATTAGTGCTACAGGCACATTCTGTCAGATGCGGGTCAATTTTGACAAATCGTTCAGAAAACTTACTTTCAAGTTTTTCCATCAGTGCAGAGCACAATTTGAAGATCATTTTCTCGACACTATCTCCCGCTGAAAAATCAGAATGACTACCATTGTAGAACATTAGATAGAGAATTAGAATTGTTGGCTTTAGGGATAGGCAGCACGATGGAAGTTTTCCAACATAAGAAAGGAGCTACAATATTTTATCACATTTAAGTAAATAGTAACAGAACCTGCAGCATTTGATTTTATGTTGTTAATGGCAGTATTCACCTTGCAAACTGTTGCCATATTAAAGTTAAATAAATTACCAAGTAACAGCTTCAGGAGTACTAAGTTATTTTAGGCTTAAAATGTTCATTATTTTATAAAAAGATATTTTCGGGTTTTTTAGACAACGTAAAATTTGATTTCAGTGCAGGAGCTAAAATGTTGACTATGCTGATCTTTTCGGTTGGTACAGCTCGCCTTGAATTTAGAGAATCATAACGATTATTTGTTTTATTAAAGAAGTGTAAATGTTTGAGGATCAAGTACTGGACTCACTAATCCTTGATCGGATTCAAATCATATTACTTTTTTTAGTTTCTTAGGTGATGTAGGTGACATAACATGTGTGGTACTCGTATTCAGATTTTGAATTAGCGAGTTTCTGTATGGGTATTCTTCAGGTGCTATTTCTAATTTTTTAGCTGACAAAATCTATCTCAGAAAAGGACCACGCACTTATATAAAAACTGGTTTTAGTCAAATCACTTATGCATTTACTATGTTGTAGTGTTCAACCGCCTAAGCAAAAGTTGTCTTTGAACCAATTAGGTTTTAGAGGTTTTTGAAATAAAGGGTATTAAATTTTGTCCAGAACTCATATATAAAAAAAGAATGCATTCTTTTTTTTGGCATTTAGAATAATTGGTAAAAATAATGTAATTGTTATATTACGTGACGCTTTAATGGAGAAATGTTTATCAGTTAAGATGAATACTTAGTTGTACAGGGTGGGTACAGAAAATGTCCACCCCCTTAAATTATTTATTTGTAAGTACAAAGTTTTAAAAAATATAGCTTTTAAGACTTTTTGTATGGTTTTTTGCAAATGTATGGGAAATAAATAGGCCAAAACAGATTGATTTGAGAAACATATAATATACAAATGGTTCATTTTAAAAATAATTCTTTTTCGATATAGCATAATTTACCAATATCTGGAAAAAAACTTATACAAAGCACCGTAGGAGCTCATATATTTTATTTTTTTAAAGTGACAAAAAATAAGTTAAGGAAATGGGCATTATGTATGTATAGGATTTCTATTTAAATTTTAAGGTGTCTGAAAGATTTATTTTAAAAGATGCAAAATATGTTGGATAAAAAAGATTCAATTTATTATCTAAACAGTAAAGATGTCTTAAAGAAATATACAAATGACGAATGAAAATTTAAAAAATTAACATCTACTTTGTTTATTCTAAAGAGGGTGTTTACATAAATAAGTCTCTTTTTGCTGATTGTAAGGTTTGATACCATTACATCTAAAACATAGAAACAATGCATTCGGAAAAGAGAGATCTGTTTATGTTATGATTTTCTCAGTTGTCGTTAAATATATATGACATATCAAACCTGGTATATCTGCAATATTTGTAACAATATAGCAATTTAATATAAGAATATTATACATTGTTTTCTAATTAAAATAACAAAGAAAATGCCTGTTTGTCTAACTTTCAAGTTTTCATTTGTGTTTTTGCATAGATTAAATTTAGACTAATTTAATTTCACAATTAGAGGTTAAGGATGACATAAGCAAAACATAACAGGCGTAGTAACAGTTTTAATTGCCATGGCTATTGGATCTGGACTAACTCTTAAATATTTTAGCTGAATCCGGGGGTAAAACTTTTGTATTTAACTTTTACTGCTATCTTATAAAATTAAATGAAACTTGAAGACTTTATTCAAAATATAAATAATCCTATACTTATGGTGAGACCGGTGATACTTTCTATACACAGATTTCTCTACTATACATTTTTAGAGAAATTATTTTTTCTGTGAGACATTCTTACATTTTAACATATCTAATAAATAAAATATTCATATTCACATACAAATAATAATAAATAATTTAAAAGACAAATATAGTCTGTTTAAATATTTTTCCTATTATACGGAAAATATAAATATTCAAGACAAAGAAATGACCAAATTCATTTGGTGGCAATTTATCAGAATTAATGCAGATTACCAACCTAAACTAGGGTAAAAAGCCAATTATAAACATGTTGGTTAATTATGAAATTCGGTTATTGTTATATACGTTTAACCTGCTTTACAAAATAAATTTAAATAAGTAATTGTTTCTATCTGAATCGTTTTCTTTCAACAGATCCTTAATAAAAATAAAACAATGAAACGTAGAAGATTTTTTCTTCCTAAAATCCGATAATTAATTCATTTAATGTAATCCCTTGTATGAGATACTCGTATTTGCTACTTCCAAAGTATGTAATTTGTTTTATGACAATAATACTGTTTCACTATTGGATTAAATAGAACAACTTGAAATCTAGTTGCAAAATATAAACTAAAAACTGTCATGATTTTTTAATGCTTTTTTTTATTCAAAAACAGATAAGAGATTAACTTGTAACATGTTTTAAGTTTTTAATGCATCTAGTTTATTAATACTTATAAGATCAGGTCTAGAAAGATCAAAAGAAATTGATCTAAACTATTAGAATAAAAGGGTTCATAAAATGTATATACATTTTTCCGTTTCCCAGTTTGTGCCTCCTTCAGTTAGAGATGAAGAATCTTGACAAGTTTTCATAAACATCACCTTATGATTGTTTTTTTCAAAAACTTAATATATGTCATAATAACTCATTTTAATGTTCATGATATCCTGACGAACTTCGGTTTTACTTTTTTATTCACATTGTGCTTTAAATTCATTTTCTAGTATGATTTCTTTCTTTATCGCTTGTAGTCGTATCGATATCTGATTCGTTCTGATCGTTACCTCTAAATATGTTTTTCTTATTAAGTTTATAACGGGTATTGATCGAAATTAGAGGAAATCAGTCTTCTTAACTTTATAATTTATACTTCCTTATATTTTCAAGCAGTTTTCCTTTTCCAGTTGTTGAAGCATCCCCTTAGACTAAAAAAACAAAACGACGCTACCCAATCATGAATAGTAAAAAATATAGCGCCAACAATCCTAAACGTCTGAACCGGCCTCAATAGAATTTATCATTGAAAAAGAAAATCACTGGACCCAAAAAGCCATGTAGAACACAGGCGTAGCGTGTAGAGGGTCATACATTAGGAGATCTCAATTAAATATTGAAAAATATGAAACTCCTTATTGGTATCTAATATTAGTTAAACAGAATTACATTTCGTCAACTTGGTTAAATAAAACATAGGTAACCTTAAACTGAATGAGTAAAGAATGCAATGTACATTTCTAGAATCATCTTATTTGGTTGTTGAGGAAATACCGCCGAAATATACAAATTCAAAATTCATCATTTAAAAACACAGGTAAATTATTTATCTTAGCCAAAGTAAATAAATTCGTTTTTTACCACCACAGGGCTTAAGACAGCATTTCTCTCGGCCATTGAAGGCGTAAAATTAAACATTTTGGCCGTATATTGCAAACATTACTTTTGAGCTCAAACATATAGGTAACACATTTAAAAAATGTTTGCTTCTAATTTAGGATGATACAAATTTTTCTTTTGTAGTTCAAGAGCGAAATGCAATTTTAGACGTTGAGTAAATTGGTCTCCTGTTTTAATTAATATATCTTAGTCTAAATATATGTGCATGCACTTTTTATACGAGATGCAGACGTTCTGTTAAAAAATTAACCACATGGAGGCAAAGGGCAATCCTTTACAGCATATAATATCTCGGTATTTTCTAAAAGTTTATTAAAAGTAACCTAAACTTTATATTTTTCTGTAAAATTGTCGCTGATATCTTTAAAACTGTATTTTAAAACAGAAGTGTTATAAATAATAAAAATATGACCTAAAAAATGTAGTGTCATTTCCTATTTTTGATCTGCTCATGTACCTAATAAAACATCGATACATTTTTTTTTACCCGGAATTGAATAAGATATTTTTGACGTTGATCTTTTAACATTTTTTTGGTTGCTATCTTAAATTTATACCATAATTTTACCAGTTTAGCACTCTATCACACTTGATGCTTGAAATCAATCTAATAAGTATTTTCCCCCTCCCTGTATTTTAAGCAACCTATTTTGACACTGCTTTAGCAGACGTAAGTGAAAGTTACTCAACAAGGTATTGGTTGCTCTTAACGACAGGACGTAAGTATACAGTAAAATTGTTATAATTAGCTTTAATTTTTGATTTCAACATATTACAAAAATCGGACAAAAATCCGGGATAATAATTGAAATGAATATTAATGGTACAATTATTACAATTATTCACATTATTAGCACAATTTGAAAACACGTTTTCTCGTTTCTTCTCGATGTGTATTACATTTTCTGACTGCACAGATCCTTCATTTCTAACCAATGTTTCTGTCACAGTGTGAAGCACTGCAAGAGACTTCTGGCTGGGTCTTATTGTATAAAATTTTATTCGCTACTTCCTTTTTATTATTGAGGCTCTCAGCTACGTAACTTTCCGCAATAGTAGCGGATTTCCATTCACCATGTCGCTTGATAGCTAATACATCAACTCCAGTATTTGCTAATAAAGTTGCCGACGTTCTTCTAAAAGAGTGTCCAGTAAACATTTTGAAGTTCTCAAACTTTAGAAATTTCGCAATTGTACTTGGAATTGACGAATACGTATTTTTCCCGACAGGCTGGTTTAAGCACTTCTCATTTTGATATCGCATAAAGAAGCGCGGATTAATAGTCGTCATGTGGGATCTTGTATCAATGTACTTTTGAATTATTTTGACATGACAAACGTGAGTGTCGTCACTTTTTGTCGCTGTAAATGTACGTGACATTCAATTTTTGGAGTCAGGAATGGTCACAATTATGACTTCTTGACTTATTTTAACATTGTCAATTTTCATTTCACAGAGTTCATTAGAACGGCACGCTCCAGCAGCTACCATTACCATTACGACCTTCACTATAAGTATATATCATCGGGGGCTTCAAACATGAACTTATTCACATCTTCCCTGTCAAACACATTCGATTTTGTGAGTCTATAACCATAATTTTGGATACTTAGAAATATCTATATTTTCCTCTATAAAAAGGGTGAACTTCAACATCGAATACTCACACCATAAGCCTTGTGTGGACTTGAATATAGCACTTTTTTCGTGGTAATACGCCACAGAACAAGGTTTCTGAGACTGCAGTAGCGGTCTTGCTTTGGCACCAATTCTTAAAGGATTTATATGCTGCTTCATACCTTTTTTTCGAGTAGAGATAGACAAGCAATATTCTACGTCTATAACATCCATTTTGTCCACACAGAATCAAACAATTCGAATTATGTTGCTCTGGCAATGGATCACGGCTGCCTTCATAATTTAATGAGAATGCTATCGAATGTAATGATAATGAAAATCCAAAAATATAATCAGCATTTTCTTGTAAACATACAATCCAGGGAAGGGGAAAATATTATATACTCTATGGGATGTAAGTTCATTAACCAGTCTCGAACTCTTTTGCCAGCCCTCGCTATCACTCGGGCGCCAACTCGTCCTCGACTTATAAGTGTTACTTACATCCCTTATAGTATAAATAACTATATTTTGTCATCTTGTGTTTACCGAAATGTGACCAGTTTAGTTCTATATAACACTAAATTTTGTGCAAAGTTTAGTGTTATATAGAACGTGCAGATCTATAAAAATCTCAGATGGTGATTACATTACATGATACTATTACAATTCTTAACTCTCAATAATATAATATTAATCTAATAGTAGAAAGACAATTATTATTTCCAAAAGTTAACAAATTCGGTAAATTAGCTTTACCCCTAACATCCCTCGTAATAAATCCTTTTATTGTATGTACATACTGTACATACTGATAATAAACGAAGTGCTAAACTAAACTCTTTCATGGTTTTTTTCTTTTACAAAAGAAAGAATTCATGAAAAGGGAATTTGGGGGTAAGGATAATAATATATTTGTTATATATTAATTTATTTTTCTATTATTTAGATCATTATTATTATTATTACTTATACGATCTATAATAAAATAGATTATGTCATTTATTGTTTTCCTCCATTAAAAGAAAGTTTTACTCCAGAAAAAGCAATTTTGCCGAATTTCTAAACATTTTACTTTGCTATATAAGATTCACATTTAAATTTTACTAGTATATCACTGCTTTAAGCTTGATTATTGTGAAAATATCAAATCAATTATATAAATAACCTTTTTTTCCTGATTTGTTTTAATAATTTATTAGGCCGCCATTTTGTTCTGCCGTAATGGCTCCTCACCAAAATTTTAACAATAATCCTTATTCTCACACTCAATTTTTGTGCAAAGTTTAAGATCCCTTGATTAACTTAGTTTCTTTATTAATGTTTTAATATTTTATTAGGTATCCCATAATATGACCATTGATTTTTCAGCAAAATTTAAAGCCAACCGAAAAAGTAGTTTCTCAGCTATGCCGCGAACAGACAGATCAACGGAAATGTTTATTCATGTTTTTTGATATCTTATCTGGGGACCCTAAAATGCCAAGATCTGCCAAAATTCCGAAAAGAATTTTTTTCACGAATACAAAACTTGCAAAACATACGAGAGAAATAATACGGCATAACTAGGGTTGTCCTATTTTTAATGTGAGTCTACCATATTTTAACTTAGTCTCATATAAACAGCTCAAATATGAGACTATTTTTCATATATTTTTCTAAAATTATAAAGCAAATAATTTTTATATGTCCCGCGCAATTATTTCTTAGATATTTGATATAATTTAAACAAATATATTAAATACACACTGCAGATACTTTAGTCACGGCAAGGAGCAACGTCAACCGTCGGTACCATCACTGTTATGATACTATTGTCAAATGTCAGTGGTTGCTAATTGATTAGTTTTAAGTTTATGATGTTTTATTTTTATTAGGTATCGATGATCAAAATACAGCACCCTTGCGAGGATTAAAACGTATGAATCAACTTTTATAACATTATAACGTATGTTATATTAAATGTATGGGGGACGTTCTACCTTGTGAGATTGTAGGTCGTTCATAAAGGCCGATATGTCGAGGAATGAATATAAAAAACGGTATGATTGAACATTCAAGCTCGAGTGGGAACTGCAGTTTAAATAGATAGTTTTAGGTGACAAAACCAAAGCAATGTGCATGTGCTGCAAAAAAAAATCAATAAATAATCAGGGAATACACCAGGTAATTAACTAGTTTTATTATTGTTTTTGTTTCAAGTTATACAACATAATCTAAGAGAGGGCCGTAAATTGAAAGAAAGAATTCTTTCTAATAACTCGCTACTTGATGCCTTTCATAAAAGCACAAGCCAACTTCCGAGAAAAATAAAGTATAGTAAACAGAATGATTTTTTTTTTAAATTCAAATGAGACTGCTGTTGGAACGTTTAAAACCATTGATAAAACACTTCAGGATCTAAAGTTGTCATAAAATAACATGAGTTTGGTTTGAGAACAGACAACTGTAATGCGAATTTTGAGGCCAATCAATCTTTATTTAAAAATCTCCAACAAAATAATAATAGTTTAACTAAAGCTAATTGTAGTGCTCAAATTATGCACAATACCGTTAGGCATATAATAGGCAAACTTTCCTACGATGCGGAAGGTTTAATACTAAAAATGTATGCCCACTTCTCAGTTTCTGCCAAACGCCGGGAGTTATTTTTACACAAGTTCAATATTCCGAACTCTGAGCGGATAACGAAATACGAGAAATGTATTTGTGTTTTTTAAATTCTTTTCTACAAATATTTGAAGATCTAATTCTTTCTTTGGAACATAATAAAATTTGGACAAAATAAATTAAAGATTAGTTCGCCAGTTTTTCGGATACATAGTAATGCAAAAACGGAAAAATCTAGTAAAATAAAATGTGATTTTATAAATGCTTATGAAGTAGCAAAGGCATACATATCAAAATGGTTTAATTTTTCTGAAAAAAATTTACCATGTGATGCATAAGTTAAAATTAGACCATGAAATATTATTTGCAGAAATCGAATATTGTGTAGTGGCAATAAACAATAAATATCTTACTAACTCCCTTAACATTAATTAAGCCTATTAAATAAAATATATAATTTAAACATTAGGGATAAGAGCTGTATATCTGCATCGGAAAGTGAGAAGTGGGTGCTTATGTTTAAAAAAAACCACTAAAACATTTATGAAATCTTGTATTTTGTTCTCAGTATTAATTGTGAGTTACTGTACAATGATTTTTTTAATTATACTAAAATAAACTTAAAATTATTAGCTTAATGCCAAAGTTGTTTAAAATATCAAAGATCAGAAGATTGTCATATTTCGCCTTAAGTATTCGGTGTTATGAATCTTTACTAACAAATCTTTAATTTTTGAAATTCGATTCTCGTTTTTTTTCTTGAAGCCCACATGCCATTATTGAAATATTATAATATTGTTTACCACAATATTCATTCTATTTATCCATGTGAATTAGACTTTATGCTTATAGCTTTCTTAGTACTTCTGCTTCTTACACTAAAATAACTCAAATTTGCCAACCTAGGAACCAAAGCGTTTATAATGTGAAGTAATTTTGGCTCATAAAATAATCATAATATTGTACTCTTTTTTTCATACTCTAAGAGTATCCTCTACTTACCTTTAATACTTAAAGGGCTCTTTTTGTAATTTAAGCAGAACGTAGTTCGACAGCAATTCTGTTTCGAATCTTATTGTAAGTTGGCACCTTGTTTAACTTTTTATTCAGTTTCACTTTATTTGAAATCATCTTGCAATGGTCATTATTGGGTAAAATATTATTTCGGAGTTTTTAGATAAAGCAAAACTTCATTTGCTTTTTGCAGCTTAAATTCTGAATGGCCATATCGGTTCGGTTGATACGTAATGTCTTGAAACGTGTAAGTTATTGAATGCTACAAAACGACAACAAAAGTTCCCAGGTGAATTAAGATCATAAGCTCTAGCTGGTTGCCTGAAAAGAAAGAAACGTAAATATTTGACGAACAAATACTGGACCTTGACTGGAGCCCAATTCGAATCATAATATTTTTTTACTTCCTCAACAACAGGTTTACTATTCTTGGAAGCACCGACTTCAATAAGCCATAACTTTACGTTGCTATTTCTTACTTTTCTGAAATCGGTATATATTTGCTAACACGATTTCATCCATTATTATCGTAACAAAGTAGTTAAAGCAATTTGTCAGATATTGTTATTTTTCCACCCCTTATATTTTAGCGAACTGTTTTTCTGTTCTAAAACTGTTCCGAAATGATGCTCTACAAGATGGCAAAAATTCCATCTAGATCCTTTCCATGCCTAGTTACAGATAAAATCGCTGACAAATACATATACAGGTCAAAAACAGAACCTTCTTTTTAAACATGTTTGGTGAATAAAAACCTAACTGAGTGACTCCATCATCGATCTCGTGCGTTTTTCATTCACAGCAAAATGCGAATGCTAATAATATGTAATAAAATTACATAAGAGACGCGACATTTGGTGTTATTTTAAATATACGTTACAATACAGTATTGTTAACTTTATTAGTTTATTTATTTTATATATAATTAAACGACGAATGACTTGATGTTTATACTTCCGAGGATTTTTGAGGTAATAGCAATATATTTTTGCTATCAACTTACAGATAAAAAAGGAGATGCAAAAAGGACTAATATTACTAACATGATTTAACGAGCTATATATCAGGTTGTGACGTTTTGTCTACTTTTTTATGTTATTTTTTATATTTTTTGTAGACCATAACAGTACGGCTATGATTTGATTATAAACTCTCGATATTATCCGGTATTTATAATTTTGTTTTGACTGCAGTCAAAATGTTTTTTTTAAAATTACGACACTAAAAGCTACATGAGAAGGTATAACCCGCACGTAAAAATTTTATGCAGTTCAAGAGTTACGGGAAAACCAATATTTTTTTTTGGCAGATGTCCACATTTATATTTTTTAATAACTACGCCACTAAAAGTTAGGTAGAAGTGTAAAAACCATATTTAAATTTTTAAGTAATTTAGAAATTACGGGATAAAACAGTTTTTTGACAGCGGTCAAAATATTTTACTTAAATAAATTACGCTATTAAAAGTTACATGGAACTATGAAAACCGGATTTAAACATTTTAAGCAATTCAAAAGTTATGGGGAAAATCAATAATTTTTGACAGCCGTCAAAATATTTTTTTATTATATTACTCAACTAAAAGTTAACATAGAAAAACAATTTTTGTTGCTACTTTTGACTATGTGTTACAAACCAGCAAACCAACCTTGCTAGGTTTTTTTCGCCGATGACTTTTCGGCCAATTTGTTTTCCAGCCAACTGACTTTAATTTAATTTTCAAAACAACAGGTGTTTGATTTATTTATCAAAAAAGCTGCGATTGCCATTTTAAAATATACATTTGGCAAACTTAATTTTATACATTTAACGCATTATTTTACCAAAGTAGATAAAATTGCGTACAATATTCGTATTGTAAAACTTATATTACGACGCGAGATGCAAATATAATACATATAAAATAAAATACGAGTTTTTACAAGATTTATCTTGTAAATAACTTTTACAAATGTACTAATTTAAGATATGCACTTCACAACTGGTTATTTGATTTTAAGAGTCATTTGTGGTGGGTATATTTTTATCCAGAAAAAAAATAGTTCAAGATGTTACCAAGGATACGCACACGTAAAACTTAAGCCGTGAGCTTTTCTTTGAGAAAATACTAACTATGCTGTTACATATAATTATAATTCCGGAGCAAGTCTTGACAAAGATCGATACGAATTCATAGAGGGCATGTTTCAAAGTTCGAGCCGAGAATAAACATAACTTGATTTTAACACAAATGATATAGCTAACTTAAAGCAAATATGCTGCAGTTTAATTAAACAAGAGAATATCTTTTGTGTGATTACAGAATATCTACTAATATTAACTAACTATTAGTAATAGGTGTTTAAACTGTACAAATTATATAGTTTTTATCGCTGTTATACACTTAGTACTTAATAGTAGCGTATTATGCTCCAGAAAATATTGAGTGTAGTTGATTCACTCTGGTGTCTTAGGTATATTATAAAAATAATAAATAATAGAGCCTTCTTCTAGAGCTAAACATTAACGCACTCTGCCATAAAATCCTATCCTGATATTATGTGTATGTTATCAATCTCACTGAAACCAATTATCATTCAATCGAAGCCCTTGCAGTCTTTTAATTTGTGGAAAAATTCTCTGTTTCGAAAGACCCATATAGTTCGTATCGTCAATAGTCTGAGAGCTGGCCGTGTCCGATATACCTCGAGCTATAGGCTATTTTAAGATAATATAATCTTATTTGGAGCTATCCGTAAAGTGTTGAATCGAAGATGTGCTAAGCCGATCCAATCGCGATTACCCAAATTTAATTAAAATTCATGATTTTCTTTATAATATCTACCTTTTAACCTGACAATTACACAGATTAACCATCAGATGAGGAAGTATTAATGCTGTTTCGTTCGCAGCGAGCGAGGCAGTAACATCCACGTGCGAAGGCGTGACATATATCAATTGAACGAGGTCAAAAAGACGTATATAAACGGAAGGCTCGTTACAAAAAACTGCAAGAGTTTATAATGGCTCATATTTCACTACGACGTAGTATGGTGGTGTAATTGAGTCAGACCAGGTATTGGACGCAATGGCACGCGCTCGATATCTGCACTTCAAGCGACTGCTGACTGCGTCTGTTTCATTAAACTGAGGTTTCATTATATATAATAATTATGTAGTTCACAAATTTGCAGCCCATTACAAAACTTTTCTACTGTTAACATTACCGCGACAACTTAAGCGACGTGCTGACTCACTGCGTTCCACAATTATGCGGTCTGGTCACTTTCTAACTTTTTTTTATACTATAAACACGTTTCAACTAATAAGAAATTAAGAAGTATTTTTGCATGTAATAGTTTGCATTATTTTCTCGTGCTATCACTTCGTGTCTGACACTTAAGGTAATGTAAGGGATTTTCGTCAATTGGCCGAAAAATAAATTGGCCGGAAAACGAATTTGTATAATATATCTGAATATTGAAACTTCACATTTTACTTTAAACTATGAATCTTAAGATGCGCCTGAGGCCCAATTTGTTGCAACTGCATATTATCAGATTGCGCTAGTTATTACGCCTATATAGTATCAACCATCATATTTCTATTGTGGCTTTATTAAACTTTATTAGACTTTATTGATTTGAGCAGCAATCTTAAATATGTACGGCAAAACCATTATATACCTATTATAGCTTTAACGACGGCTGCAATGGCGAACCTGGGGTTTACTAGGTGCGGTTTCACCTAGCGGTTCCTAATTTTGCTTTGAGTTTTACCTACTTTTAACTTATTATAAACCTTAAAAGAGTGGCTATGTTTTAGTTTGTGTTACAAAATACCTGGTTATGTTGTGACTGTTTTTGCCGATGTCTTTTAGATTTTATAATGGCTCATGTTTCAGTGCGACATAGTATTGAGGGTGTACATGAGTCAGGTCAAAGAGTGGGCGCAGTCAGCGACTGCTGACTGCGTTTGTTCCATTAAACTGAGGTCTGAATTTTTTTTTGTTAGATTATTTATAATAATTATGTATTAAACACATTTTCAGCCATTACAAAATTCTTGTACTGATATCATTACCGAGAGTTAACTTAACCGACGTGCTGACTTTACCGCGTTCCACAACTATGCGGTCTGGTCACTTTCTGACGTTTTTTGGCCTTATGAAGAAGTTTCAACTGTTAAGAAACATACTTTAAAGCACGCCGCTACTAGGTGTCCCACTATCTGACTTTGCGAGTGGGTGCTGACTTATGTATATCCTTAATACTACATCATATTGAAATGTGAGCCATTACAAAACTCTTGCAGTTTTTTGTAACGAGTTCTTGGACTAATATATTAACTCGGCGAAATTGGACGATAGTGAAAAGTGTAATATATGATACTTAACGTTTTCTATTGTCTATAGTATCGGTAAAATATTGTTTTAACCACATAAATAAGTAAATTAATTTAATTCGTTGCGATAGTGCCAATTCTCTTATCAAAGAAATTATCTTTATTAATGTATGTGCTGTGATGTTACAAAACAACTAAAAGTTTTTGTTACTTTGCATATAAAAATTTAGTAATTGTAAATTAAGACAAAACGTTATAAAAACATAACTTGAAATTTTATTAAGGGTAGTATACAGTATATATAGGGTAACTCGATAATTATTTTCTTATCTGGAAAGCTTGAAGAGTAACATAAATAAAGAGCTTTTATTTTTAAATGGTTTACACTATTAAAATTTTTGAAATGTCTCACAGAACTAATTGTCGCATTGACGCGAATTCGCGAAATGGTTTTTGGTATAAATATTTTTTTAGTATATTAATATTGCTACAAAAAATTACTATGAACATATTAAGACCTACAGTTTTCAAAACTAATGGTATTAATAATATGAAGTTCATTCATTAAGAATCTTGAAATACATACTGACTGTCGCAGATAAATAAAACAAGCATCTATGAAGCCCAATATTTTAAAGTGATGTTTTTAATTTTTATAGTTGGTTAATACGTCTAAGAAAACTATAGGTCAATCAATGTTCTTTTTTTATCATAATCTAATTGGTGAAACAACAAACAAAAAATATATATGCACATGTTTTCAAGAGAAGGTGAATGAATAAATCAATCGAACATAGGAAATAGTTTGGGGAATATAAATATTAAAATTGCTTATAAATAAAGAGATGTTATAGATATCTTGAAAATATACAGTTGGATTTTTAATAATGTATTCAGTAGAATTGCCAAAATTAAGAAACTGATATATGTCAAGTGATCATAAATTGAAATAAAAGTAAAATATTCAATCTAAGATTTTAGCCGATTAAGATATATCTTACGGTTGTAATTTATATGTTAAATTCGGACATGCCCCGGAGCTGTGATAACGACTGTCCCATCTGTAAGACCTTCCGCAAATTTGACTCTATTTATTTCAAAGTGCATTTTTAGGTATAATTCTATTAAATTAATGCTTTTCTTCCGATTACAGGATATGGATGGCTTAATGAGAGATTTCTTGGCGTAAAATAAGACAAAAAAGGGATAGTTTATTAAGGTTACATAATCATAGTTTTAGTATAAGAAAAAATACAAAATAAATAGAAAAAAATACAGGTGTTAGTATAAGAAAAAAATTCAGGTGGTAGTATAATAAAAAAACACCGGTAGCTTTCAATTGTTTTTGTGGGTGCTTATATATGTCATCGACGTAAGGACTTTTTTGTTATTAGCTGCAATAAAAAGATAGGGTTAATATCTCCTTTTCTGACGACATCCCATGCAACCCAATCCAAAATTAACAAATTTAGGGCAACTCCTTACGTTATCGATTTTGAGATGCAACAGAAAAATTTCAAGAAACTCAACCGTAAACGTACGATATGGTAAAAATATTGGCAAACCCCTTTAGCCTTACAACAGAGCACATAAATAATGACGGCAACTCAGATAAAAATTGCCAATTTCCGACACATATTGTTATATCCCTTTAGGGGTCCTACAGATCCCTGTGTAAGTACCGGTTTGAACTCCGGAGGTTCCCTAGTTTTGTTTGTGCTCGTCTAGTTTTGTCCTATATGTACAGGTAATAGTAAGGTGTAGAAACTGTGCTGATAGGATGGCACAATCACATGAGTCGCAAAAGATTCCTTCCGTAAACTGAACGTAACCTGGTATTAATTCGCTTTAATACAGTATCCAAACTCGGTTGTAGTTGACTGTCAGTTACATGTACCTAGCCCAATTATCTTAGTCCGCCACCAGAGAGATACACAGTTCACTGATAAACTATGAAATAGTGTTAAATATTTGCCAGAGTTTATCTTTTTATATCGTACTATATTATTTACTGATAATTATCGAATTCATCATAGGTTGCATTTTTACCAAACCTTATCTTTTAATACCAACATTTATCTACTTAGATAATTAATAGTTTTTGCAACTAATGTTACTTCTCATAGTTTATCTATTTGTAACAAATTTAATCTGGGAATCTTATATGTTTAATTTAGTAATTGCTTCTCTCGAGTGTTAGAATAAAACTCTAAATTTCAAGTCTACGAATAATTTTATTGAGTTCAAAATTTCAATTCAATTCAGTCTCTCCTTCCTTGTTTCAGTTATAGACTGTATATCTGCAATTGGGACATTTTGTCAATCAACGGAACGGATATCCCTTGGCTGACAACTAGAATTAAGTGAAAAACAAGAAAAAAGAAGACGCATGGTAAGAAAATTTTTATTTGCAAAATCTTGATTATTGAATATTACGTATCTCTCAGGTTTTGTTCTTTTTTTGGGGTATAAACAATTTAAAAAAAAAGCTTTAAACAAATTAGTTGTAAACCTGAAGGGATACTGATATTTAAATTCATTTATATTTGGTTTGCCATTTTTCATGTTTTATGATTTAGAGCAAATAAAGAAAAGAAATAAGATATATAGAAAGTACTTTCATAATTTATTAAATCAAAACCCTGAAACTGATTTTGACGATTCTGGAACTAATTCTCAATTAAATTCTCCTATGGATTACCAGAATTTTAGTTTTGATCCTAATTTAAATATAGATAATTTAGCCACCGATCTAGCTAATATCAATTTACAACCAAATCAAATTAAAACAATGCCAAACGAAAATAATTATCAGCAATTGATTTTTGGATATAATCCCTAATTTTAGTGGCGATCCTTGTGAATTAAATAATATCATAGCAGCATGTGATGAAACCTTTATTAATTCTCAAAATAAAAGTGATGTTGTTAAAAAACTTATCCTAAGAGGTATTATAGGTAAACTTAAAAGAAAAGCATTAACTTTAATATCTAACCGTTTAGAATTAGATACTTAGACTAAAATTAAAGATGTTTTAAAACTTTGTTTTCGCGACCAAAGATCTTTTACATGCCTTTTACATGAACTACATAGATTGCGGCCTAATACTAAAAAAAATGCATATAATTTCGGTGTACGATGTCATAATACAAAAAGTTTAATATTTTGTGCTATTAAGAATGATATTTGTATGTCTAATGAAGCTAAGGTTGTTCAAATCTCTAATATAGAAAAGCTTATACATGTAAATTTTTTGAAATATTTACCTTTAAATACACAAACTGCCGTTAGGGTTAGAAATCCCACATCTTTAGAAACTGCTATGCAACTTGTCATTGAAAGAGAAATTTTTCATTCGTTTGTTAATGACGGCAAAAAAACCTTTAATTCAAAAACTGATCCATTGCCTTTTTTAAAACTCCAATATCACAAACTTCGTATCAAAATTTTTCTGAAGCAGTGCAACATAGTTCATATCAAAACTTTTTTCAACCAATGCCATACAGATTCCCAGTTTCAAACAACACTTTCATGCCCAATAGAAATTTTCCAATTAATCAGCCTATACAAATAAACTCAAGGCCCGTACCTCAACAGAATTTTTTTACAAATCAACAAAGTTCTTGGAAAACCCCAAGCTCCTAATGTAAATGTATGGAAACCTACTAATAAAGTTCCTACAGACAAACCGACTCCCATGTCAGTTGTTACTAGGTCTTCTGCGAGACCAACACATAATACATTTCAACCACAAAGTGGATCTAGAATGCCACAAACATTCTAATCGCAATCCAGACCAAAGCTGATATTTGAGGAACTTCATCATTTAAATAATCCTGAAATTCCCGAAGCTAAATATGACGCAAATCCCATGACTGGCATGACAAATGAATAAGATTTTTCTTAAGAAGAAACCCAATATTACCCCAATATTACCAGTCGTTATTCAACCCAATAAATTTTGAAGACAAGCCCAATGATTATGAATCTTCCCTACCTGCCTTGTTTTCTAATGAAGAACATGTAGAAAGAAATTTTCCACAAGCAGCCTCTGGAATGAATCATACCTAACTAAAGATATAGATAATAGGAAACTTCCTTTTATTACAATTTCTGATTTTGATAAACCAATCTATCAATTGTCATAAAACCAAATATTATTAGAACTTCATGCGGCCAACAACAATCTAAATATGAAGCTCATATTCCTGCCTTTAAAGAATTCCAAACAAATGAGAAAATCATATTTACTCTATTTCACTTTCACCCATTTTTTGATGGTTTAATTAGTTTTAGAGATTTAAAAAATGTGGGTTTCAATTGGAACCTACAACAAAATGACCTTGTAAGAAACAAAATTATTATATCCGTACAGACATGTTCTTCCTTAGACTATAACATTTCTAACATTACTTTAAACATAAATGAAATCTTAACAACGACAATTACTACAGTAAAAGATAGGCAAGCTATTGTAGAAATACACAATATCAGCACTGAAGACACATGTTACAGTACAAGAACCTCTAAATCTTTACTCCATGGATCATTTTGAGACCTACAAATACAATGATTCTACAAACCCAGACGAAAATGAAATTGAACATTTCTTAAAATTAGATCATCTCGAAAAAGAAGAAAAAAACAAAATAGTGAAATTTTGTAAACAATTTTCTTCCATATTTCAAAACCCAAATGAACCTTTGTCATCAACCACGCAGACAACTCATTAATTACTACTACAGATGAAAAGCCAATCTACACTAAATCTTATAGGTTACCACAAATCCACCAGCAAGAAGTAAGAACACAAATTCAAAAAATGCTAGAAGATGAATCAGTAGAAACAGTACCAGTCCATGGTCCAGCCCTATATGGCCCAAAAACTAGATGCTAGTAGACTACTAAAATGGCGAGTTGTCGTAGATTTTAGGCGTTTGAACGCAAAAACAATCCAAAATAGATTTCCAGTACCAAATATTGATGACCTTCTAGATAAACTAGACAGATGTTGTATTTCACTACTCTAGATCTAGCCAGCGGGTTTTATCAGATAAAAATGCACCCAGAAAGAGAAAACAGCATTCTCCACAGATCATGGTTATTACGAATTCCTAAGGATGCCATTTGGAATAAAAAATGCTCCTGCTACTTAAGGAATTTATCAATAAAACTTGTTTAGTATACATGGATGATGTTATTTTGTTTTTCACAACTTTAGATGAACATTTTTTAAATCTTAAACAAATATTCAAGAAATTTCAAGAATATAACTTAAAAGTTCGACTTGATAAGTGTCAATTCCTTAAACATGAAACTGAATTCTTAGAACACATCGTAACAACAGAAGGTATAAGACCTAACCCAAAAAAGATAGATGCTATACTTAAAATGCCATTGCCTAAAACACACAAAGAAATAAAAAGCTTTTTAGGAATGATCGGGTTCTACAGCAAATTTATCAACAATCTAGCAAAAATAACAAAAGCTATGACATTATGTTTAAGAAAAGGTAAAAAAGTGGAACATACTCAAGAATCTAAGAATGCTTTTGAAATATGTAAAGTTATTTTCTAAAATATTTACCTTAACAACAGATGCTAGCCAATATGCAATTGGAGGAGTATTGGGCAAAGAAGGAAAACCTGTACGTTATGCAAGTAGAACCTTAAATCCAAATGAAATTAACTACTCTGTAACAGAATAGGAATTACTTGCCATTGTTTGGTCAGTGAAATATTTTCGACCATACTTGTTCGGAAGACACTTCATGATCAAAACATATCATAAGCCTCTAAAATGGCTGGAAAGTCTTAAGGAACCAAACTCAAAATTAGTAAGGTGGAAGTTATTACTATCAGAATATGATTATGAAATTGATTATATAAAAGGAAAAGACAACTACGTTGCTGACAGCTTATCTCGAAAAACACCCCAGAACCAAACAGATGAACCTGTAGAAATAGCAACAATAACTTCAATTATAAACGACACTGGATATATTGATATATCTATTCAAGAGTTTTTAAATACAAATGAAAATCATGTCACCACTCTACACTCCGCAGATGAACCAACGCTACTAACTTATCCTTACTGTGAAAAACCATTAAACTTTCATAAACACCAAATTATTATAAAAATATCACACACATCTATGGCTCCAAGAGTCATAAAAGAAAAAGTGTTCGAAGAATTCATTGCTCAATTAAACAATAACTTCATTTACCATTTACACTTTCCAAACAAAGAAGATGAGAAATATTTCTTAACAAATATGAAGGAAAAAATAATTCAAATAAAGTCAAAACTAATGATATGTTCTTTAAAACTAACCGATGTAGTTAAACAGAATGACCACCATCGTGGTGTCAATACTACAATAGTCACTGAACAAAAATTATTATTGGCCCAGCATGATTAAAGATGTTACCAACTATATAAATAACTGCAACATTTGCCAAAAGGCAAATTACGAAATAAATCCAAATGAGTTCAAATTTGAACCTATTTCAATACGATCTATGCCCTTTGAAAGAATTTTTATTGATGCAAAATCCATATCAAAAGAGAAATTTCTAACAGTCACAGACACTTTTTCAAAATTTGCACAAGTTTACCACCTTCACGGTGTAAATTCAGTAAATGTACTTGATGGATTATTAAATTTCATTTCATATTATGGATTACCAGAAATCACTGTTTACGACAATGGAGTAGAGTTTAATAAAAACAACTTTTCAGACTTCTGCAAATTACATAACATAAAAACTCACTTCACAACTCCCAAGAATCCAAATTCCAACAGTTATACCGAATGCTTCCACTCAACACTACTAGAACAACTGAGAAATCAAACATAACAAAATCCAAAAGAATCCCTTAATATACTCGTTAACTGCTCATTACTACATTACAATAACAGTATGCACTCTAGTACAGAACATACACCGTTTGAAATTATAACTGGTCATTTTAACTCCAAAGATCCATTCGACATTGAAGAACAAAATATCGTATCTAAATACGTACAAGACCATAAAGACAAACTAAAAGAAAAATATCAAGAAGTTAGTAAAAAACTGCAAGAAATAAAACAAAAACAGACCTCCAAAAATAATAATAAACGTTAAGAGCCCTTTATAATAGCAGAAGATGATAACATCTATCACAAAGAGACACCAAGAGATAAATTAGCTCCTAGATTTCAAAAAATTACCGCTACAGCACAGACTGACAATAAAATAAAAACTGACACTACTAAATACACTAAACATAATATTAAAAGACGCAAAAAACGCTAATAAAATGTATTCTTTGTTTCAGATGAGACTTTCAATAATCCTTTTAACTCACAATACTAATGCCTCTATCCAAAAACTTACTAATCCTATCGTACCATCGATACTAAAAGAAACTAGAATAATATCAAGTAAACATACATTCATAACATATATGAATCTTAGTGATTTAGAAAAAATAAAAGATACTTTAGAATTGCAACTTAATTTGACAACGTCAAATAAAAATATTAGCACCCTTGACGTTGTTATTCAAAAATATAACTTAATTAATCGAGTAAAACACTTTTATCATAGGTTAAAGATTTTTTAAGAAGTGTTTACCCTAATAAAAGATCGAAACGTGAACTAATAAACTTAGGCGGTAAAGTATCTAAATGGTTATTTGCAACATTAGATTCTGACGACGGAAAAAGAATTGAATTGATTTTAAAACATCTTAAGAAAAACAATCATTTACTTCAAGATAAAATCAATGAACAAATATCTCTTGCTAAAGAGATTATGGTAAAAATAAATAACAGCCTTTGTGAAATAAAATCTAACATGATAACATGAATTATTGAACAGGCTATCAGTGACATTTCTGAAGAAATAGACGAAATAAATGCTCTAGACTTTATCATTAACTCTTTGTTAATACTACAAAATCAATTAGATCAAATTACAAATGCTATTATATTTGCAAATTTAAATAAAATACATCCTACATTTTTATCGTTAAGTAATTTAGGAATTTTAATTAAAAAGGTTAAAAGTATCTATCATCAGAATCAGTTAGTTTATTCTAAAAATCATCACAGCTTTTATTTCTTTTTTGCTATTCAATTAACATTTGATAAAAACAAAATTATTTTTCTAAATCATTTTCCGATTTTAAAAACTACCACTTTTATAACATATTTTATTTATCCCATTCCAATTGAAAATAAAATAATATCCCCTCAAAAATCTTACCTTGTCCTAACTGAGAGAAATGAGTTATATCATTATCAGCATATACCATGTGAAGAAATTGAAGAAGTTCAGAAACCTTCTCCAAACTGGAACCATCTTCAAACTGAAGAAGACTGTGTTGTCAACATAACCAAAAAGAACAAACCAACAAATTGTTCTACTATACCTGTTCACCTCAGCATCCAATTGCTAATCAAGTAACTCCACATGTTTTGTTTACAACCCCTAAAAAAATAACTGTTACTGAAAGCTGTTCTACAGGGAAGAAATCCGAATTAGGACCTGGAAGTTACTTATTCACTATTCCAGACAAATGTTCTGTCTCTCTTGACCAAAAAAAGTTTGTTGCTGGAAACCAAGAAGTGTCCCCTGTTACTCTAGTTCAATTAGCACAACTCTGAACCTTTGAAGTTAATGCACAACAAGAAATATCTATTTCAGACTCAAAACTGTTGGAAGACAAAAATTGGCCTGTATGGATTCACATATTAATGTACGCAGTGATCTCAATCCTAATGTTTTTGGGAATAACCTGGTACTACAGAACTTGTTATCCCTATCCACATCCTTTACTGCTTCGGAAACCCAAAGAAGAAACTTCGTAAATGGAGGAGTCACCTTAGTTGTCGTAAAATTACATTTTTCTGCAAATAAAAAATAATAAATACCCACCAAAACAAGGCCAAAATTAAAGAATAAGTATCCCTATAATATTACACATAATAGACAATGGAAATCCGGCCTAGAAAACATCTTCTGGAATGTAAATAAATAAATCGAATGTAAACGAATTACCTCGCTTAATCTCGAAAGTTCGACGATAGAAAACAAACCAATAAAGTTACAGAACTCGTACCTTCGGAACAATCAGGAACGACCACGCCGAGTTTAGCTTGACCTAGTCAGTTCTAGAAATTCGATAGTTACAATAATTAAATTAAAATACTTCCCATTAAAATAAATTAATGAAATTTTGTGGAAATGATTAATTTTTTACGCGCTTCACGCCTATGCAAAAATCTTGTCATTATCTCAATTAATTCTATTAAAAATAAAACTGATTTATATTTTCAAAAATCTAAATCTAAATATTTTTTCAAAATTTTAACATTTTTAAAAAGCCACTATTAAAGTAAAAATCCGTTCACAAACAACTGAGAAAATCACCTTTAAAATTTAATGATTTAAAATTGCAAGTACGTTATTTTTCAGATTTTTAATTTCAACCCTTTATAAATTTTTTTCTATAAAAGACAATCAAGGGCCGTAGGGACCATCTGACAGGGGTCCATTAGGGCTACCTTGCATAAAAATTTCAAGAGGAGATATTAAGAAATAACCAACTTATTTACGGAAAATGGAAAGCGTCGTGAACGCCACACCTAAAAGATGACGCCACGTTCATAACTTTTAAACGTGTAGAGATAGCGAAAAAAGTCACCTGACAAAAAATGCTCAGAATGGTCTAATCTAGCTGTACGGAAAACGAAAAAACGAAAAAAAAATTAAAACTTTGACACCCAGTATCTCAAGAATGAATAATTTCTCAGTACACCTTTATAAGATGGAAGTTATTTATTTTAACGATACCTATTACATACTAAGCTTCTGTAATGTTTCCAGCAACTTCATCAAGCGTCAAAGGGAGTGGTTAACCCGCATTGACGCAGATATTTGCAAATTTCTCGAAAACGGTTACCTCTAGCGTTGTTGAACAAATATTCCTTCATTTACAAAAAAAATCTAAAAGTTCTATTGTCAAAAAAGTTATGGCAAGTTAAAATAAATAACAATAGCGTACGTAGCGCCCTCTAGGTGCTAGATAAAAACTAATGCCAAATTATGATTTCTCGTCTCAAAAAACACCCGATTACCCAATTTTGTGCAAAAAAAATATTTTTTGCAAAAGTTATTTAAAAAAGTCTGAAATAAACTTTCAACTTCAACACCCTGTATCTCCGAAACGAATCATTTGCGGACCCATATTTATATGAACTTTTCGTCATAGAATAAGCCAAAGAATTATCATCTTCCGTATCTACGTGACATTCATTAACACCTTGTAAATTTCAATAGATTCTCTAGTTCTCCGTTTATAGAATCCCAAGACCGACGCAAGAACTAGTAGATATGGATCGCCCGGTTTCTCCAATAGAGATGTTACTACGGGAACTAAGCTAATTCCAGATTGATAACTGAAAAATTGTGGAAGAAAAAATTTCATTTTTGAACAAACAAAATTTTGCAAAAACAAAAAATCGAAATTCCAAAAATCAAAATGGGGCCTTCACAGGATGAAAGCCCTATAAAAAATAAACATTTTATCTAATAAGACTTTTTATGACAAAAACTAATAGAAAATGAAAAAACAGACCTCGGAAGGAAAGCACCAGGTCCTGGTGAAAAATTCCCAGATCTCTGAAACGGCTGATAGAAAAAAATCCCATCTTTTACAGGCATCAAAATACATCAAATAGACAACGTTTTACAAACTTTTAAATGCATACGAATTTTTTAGTGGAAAAAATTAAGTGATTGAAAAATTATGGATCTTGGCCAGAATACGCATAAAGCCATGCTATTACTGGGAAAAAATTAGTCAAATTAATCAAAAACAACGTTCCCACAGGACTTCAAAGTTTCCCGGGAGATGTTATCCATAGAAATAGTTGCCAGAAACTGACCAAAAATGTCGTCAGTTTCGTTCACGGAACTCCACCTAAAATGGCCACGATTGGTCTAGAGCTGTCAAAAAGGTGTAACCGTGACGTCGACGCAGAAAACATATAAAAATGGACAGAAATTTGATTCTTTAGCATTTTGTGATTTGAACTCGTAAGTGACACTTGATTTCATTAGCCCTGCTAAGCACCGGTTGCAGTTTTATTTGTGCGTTTCTTAAATCCCTATTAGTGATACAGCCGAAGACAACTAGAGGAACCTTGCACTATTGTTCCCACCGTTGGATTTCGCCGGGTCTTTGTACTGAAAGGTTCCCTTGCACTTAGGTTCCGAGTAGGGCTTAGATTGTGAAGATCGTCCTCGGGAATTAAATCAGGTTCTCTTAATTTATGTCCTAGTAGGAGGCATCTGGAAGAACAAGAAAACTGGCTGTCAGAATTGCGTGAGATAGATATCGGTAAGCTAAGACTCTGGTCTCCTCTCTATAAGCGTTCATCAAGCTCAGTTAAGTTCTCCAGAGCAAGTTTCCAATTTAAGTAACTTAAAGCCAAATTCAACTAGTGCTCTTTAGTGTTTGTTTTGTTGGACTTCCTGCGTAAAAAATCATTTAACTGTACATTTTTGAAACGTACAAATTGCTCAATGTTTTGCTTATTGTTTATTGCTATTTTACCTTTGAAAATATAAACTTTCAAAATTTTGCCGATTTGCTCACATTAACACAAAACTGTTATTAAAATTTGTGATTATAAATTAACGATTTTGACTGCATTTTTATAACAACTATCTTGTAACATTTTATCTGATTGTGACTTGTATTTTTGTGATCTACCCTTAGTTAAGCGAATTACATTTTTGTACCGATTTTGACGTTAAAAATATTATTGGATATTCTCAGATTTTTGCGTTATTTATAACAATAATTGTTTAAACAAAAAAGTGTAAATTTATACTTGATCTTGTAAAAGTTAGAATAGGGTTCTAGTATTAGTATGCTCGGTGAATCCGTTCTTTTAAAATTTGACAGTCCTCCAGAGTACTTTGCTCGTCAGTCCCTGAAGTTCTCAATCTCTCCTAAGTGAGGAGGATTGTTTATTCTAAGGGACACTTAGAAAAACTTTGCATTTTTAATTGATATTGATTACTGATTTTTATATTTATATTTTTGCGAATTTTGTAAATATATAATACTATCATAAACTGTTTAAATATTTTGCTAAATTTTAAATTTACTATTATTAATAATTTTTAAACATTTACGCGTCTAATACCCCTAGCGGCGTGACCCGGGTGGATAATTAGATAGTGAATTGGCAAGCTTGAATTAGAATATCTTTTTTAACTTGATTTTGCAAATTTTATAAGTTAAATATTGTCTGATTTTTTGCTATCATAAAAAATACATATTTTGAACATTTTTAATTATTTTCTTGTTAATTAATAAGTACATATTTTTTACTTTAGTAAATAAAAAGATATTCATTTAGTTAGTTCGATTTAGGCTAAGTAAATATTGTATTTTGATTTTAAAGTTGTTGACGAAAAGACTTTACTGTTGCAGTCACAGTGTTTCTGATTTTTCAAAAGTTGTAACAAATACGAGAGATTTGTTAATTTAACGTTTTATTGAGCGAAAAACTAATAAGTAAGCAAAGACAGTACACAGGTATTTGTGGTCATTTACCTGTTTTAGAGGAAATAAACTGTTGAGCGAACTTTATATATAAAACTCAACTTATAAACTTAAAGTACTTTAAAGTGCATACTGAACACTTATAATGACAGTGCAAAGCGCCTTCTTAAAGACGTTTCGACTTGAGATCGAAAGGTGACATATTTAGTGGTGTGAGGACTTAGAAAAGCCTGCACACGGCAAGAGCCATAATAAATAGGACTATTTAAGTAAATAAATCCTTAAGATTTTTGTGAATAAGTCTTAGGCTAAGAAAAAGGTATCCACCCGGTAGCGTTTCTTAGTTTTAAGTTGAATTTGTTCCGACTGACTCCCGTTGCTTTTAATTTATTTGCCCAGCAGGTCTGGACTTTGAATTTTTTAAATTAAATTTTTTCACTGTTTACCGATGGCCACATCAATATCTGAGGTGGTTCCCAAGAAGGGTAGTACAGTTTCCACTATGCCCAGCAACACCGTCCCCCTCTTTGAGCAACAGCTCGCTCTTTCATCAATGTTCTCAATGTTCCTCGGGTGAGTGGTGGGTGTCTGACAAGCTTGCCAAGCTTGTCTAAAAATGCCCCTACATCACTACATCAATCACGACAATACCTATAGAAATTACTTGCATAATACTTTTGCCAGAGCTACTTACATGGAGAACCTCTCCATGGAGGTAACCCGAGGAAGGGAACATCCAATGTTCTCTTCACCAATAAATAATAAATTTAATTCCAATCTAAGACATATTAATTACAATAAAGAAACTACAGTAAGTTCTGATGATATGTTGCTCGTTAATAATAGCCGTCAGCGTGAAACTTTGCAAACCATTTTTAATGACAGTTCCTTGAAATTACGTAAACCAATAAGAGACCTTAAGTCTCCAGTTTCCCCCTTCAGTTTAAACTTTTACCCTCCTAGACAGAGTCAGGCTAGGGAACATGAAATTGATCTTAGCTCTATTTGCGATGGAGATTCTGACTTTGACTTGGACCATAGGTCCGGACTAAATAAAATTGAACAAATTAAATTAGCTACAGGACAACACGGTAATACGTTATATTTAGAAAATTGTGACGTAATGGAACACAGCGTTTCCGCAGGGGGCATTATCCGAAAAAAGGCTGTGTTCAAACCCGAAATAAAAAATTTTTCCGATACAAAATATCACCAAGTAGAACATGGCATCCCTGGTGGGGAAAATCACCAAGGACCGGCTATGTTCAAACCAAGTATAAAAAATGTTTCACATACAAACTGTTACCACGTAGAACATAGCCTAGCCATTCCAGCCCTAAGGTTCCATCTTGAAGGGGAGGAGTTACATGTACCTAGCCAAACTACCGCCACTGGATGCACAGTTCACTGATAAACTATGAAATTGTGCAGTGTTAGATATTTGCCAGAGTTTATCTTTTTATATCGTACTATATTATTTACTAATATTTATCGAATTCATCATAGGTTGCATTTTTACCAAACCTTGTCTTTTAATACCAACATTTATCTACTTTCATTAATTAATAGTTTTTGCAACTAATGTTACTTCTCATACTTTATCTATTTGTACCAAATTTAATCTGTCAATTTACTATAGAAAGACAAGGAATCTTATATTGTTAACTTAGTAATTACCTGCTTCTCTTGAGTGTTAGAAAAACTCTAAATTTCAAGTCTACGAGTAATTTTATTGAGTTCAAAACCAATTTTTGCAAGCGAATTTTGATATTTTTGAAAATACGAACATCAAGTACGTAATTTGTCTTTCCTAGGCTACTAGGGGGAACAAAACTGTACTTTCAAATTTTCCACCCCTAAGCGGGTTCTAAATACTCAAAATAGAGAGAGATAAAGTAGAAAGCACATTTAAAGGATTACCCCACTTCCTTTTTAGAAAAGTCGCTTGTACACAAAGAAATTAATGATGACTTTTCGTGTTTTTTTCAACATCGTAATCCTACGGGTCCGGTCAGGTTTGTATCACCAAAAAATTTGTCCTCTAGTATTTCTATATGTAAAAACACACATTCATACGTACATAGAACTTCATTAAACATTTTTCTAGCCCCCCTCTAAAAGGAAACTAACATTCCATAAGAATGGACAGTATTCTATGAATATGAATTTTTTTATATCTAGTTAAGTGATAATTGAATTACAAACGAATAACCAGTTTTTGCTAGTAGCAAAAAATTGTAAAACGGCCTGCTTACTTAGCGCGTTGCCAAAATATGTTGAAGTTATCTAATTCTTTCTTGCTCATTTGCCCTTCTTTGTCCTCTTAGTGAGTTTATAATCCTTATCTCTCTACTATTAAAAACTGTTTAGATTAATAAAGTATTATTTTGC
This sequence comes from Kuschelorhynchus macadamiae, assembly GCA_030620095.1. Lineage (NCBI taxonomy): Eukaryota > Metazoa > Arthropoda > Insecta > Coleoptera > Curculionidae > Kuschelorhynchus > Kuschelorhynchus macadamiae. The sequence goes on along the minus strand of JAUTXW010000492.1, from coordinate 168,157 downwards.
GAATTAATAACAAAAATGATCAAGTTAATTCGGTGATAGTAGCGTTTAAGTCATGCCGCTATCTTGTTCTCGTATATTACAGATTTCGTATGGAAATTCGATCCTTAAATCTTGAAAGAATGAAATTCAAATTGGCTAGAGTTAAATTAAGTTAATTAAATCCTCTTATCGGATTACTCTATCGTTTTGGTCCTAAAACAAGAAAAATTATTTTTGTCTGTAATTAGTTAATTGTGCAACGTTCTGTTAAGTGCATAATATATGTGATCGATGTTTTTAAGAATATCTTTATTTTAGTTTGTCTCAAAGGTACTCTGTTACTCAAAGAGATATATTTATTTAATTGTAATATATTAGTTCATTACAAGCACTTAATTGGAATACCCGGCTTAGCGCCAATCGGTGCTTTTTTAATCAATAGTAATACATCCGGTAGTCTATGCTAAATTCTAGTACTCTGTTCTAAGACATTTTCGGTCATGTTCGGGATTTAAATGCGCAATAAAATTTTCCGTTTTCAGATTATAAAAGTTTATTGCTCTTGAGAAGGTAGAAATGATATCTTAAGTTGCTGGCTGAGAACCATTTTACTAAACTTCATTATGCTTCCTTAAAAATATAAAAGCGCACTTCGTGTATTTATAAAAGAGAATATTGAAATATATAATGATAAGACGTATAATAAGAACAAAAAACTAACCTGTCAATCAAGTTTCAATCTTAATTAGACTGGAATAATAATTTTAAATTTAATTCGCTTGACTTTTGTGGTATTAACTAATAATTAATTAGTACTATGTTTATTAATATTCACAAGCAAGGCAAAAGTAAAACTGTATTTTTTGATGCATTAACTATAGATCACTCTTTTAATATTTATTGCTTCATGTACTATGCAAAAGAAAAGTAATCCTGCATACAATTTTAAACTTTAAAACCTTTTTCCGTGTTCCCGAACAAAATTTACAAACTTAAAGCTTCACAACTCGTTGCGCATTTTTGAAAGTCAAATGGTGTTGGTTTACTTGCCTTAAGGAGTTTATATGCTGCAGATATATCGACAAAGCAATGTTTGAAATACGTGTTACCGAATAAACTTCGTTTATGTTATCAAATAATATCTGCAGCAACAACGCATTTGCATTGTGGCTGACTTCTTATATTTTTTTTGATTTTCTTGGAAATATTTATTAGTAACTGAGACAAGATGTCTTATAACGTCAATATTAAAATAAACACTTTGTACATTTTTAATTTACTTTCTTCTTAAGTTTTAAATAGTGTGAAAAATGCATATTTAACCACGCATATGAAAGAGAAACAAGCGAAACTAGTTTTGCAATTTTTTTCTACAAGTCTGCGAAAAGTGATTTTTTCATACCTATTTCAATATTTTCTTACACTAGTGCGAAAAATAAAATAATTCACACTAGCGAGAAATGTAAAACACTTTTCGCACTAGTTCCTTAAAGTGATATTTCTCATACTAAAAGTGGTGTGAAGAAAAATATGTTTAATGTTCAAGGTATAAGGATATGCCGCTATGTCTTTATATTTTTTTTCTATTTAGACATACGATCCCGAAAAATGCAAATACAATACCTTTACACGATATCACAGTATCTGTAGTATGACGCATGTCGTGATGATATGGCGAATAGAGATGTGTAGTTCGCGAACGACTTACCAAAAAGAATTATTCCTTCGCGAGACCTACACTGTTAATTCGTCTGAGTAAAAAGAACTAGTTCGTCGCGAACTATTACGTACCAGCAGTGCACGACCTCTGATATGCATTTCTCTGAATCGAAAACGGTAATCGCGACAAATATAGAGAAATATTTATCGGTGAACTAATAAGGAGAACTAGAAATATTTCGGTCGTCACATCGTGTGCTTAGCGGTCAATCCGTCGAACCTTCCGCTTTGTTTATGTTTGTCGTATTTCGGTTCCAGTGTACCTTGATTTGCTATGTTGCCGTATTGATTTTAAATTATATTAAGCAAATAATAAGCAACTAGCTTTGTTTAAATATTTTTTATCACATAAAAAGCAGAATATCGAAACATTTATGATAATACTATGTCTTACCAAAAAAACCTAAAATTAAGGTTCTTTCAAAACATTTATTGAGTTGAAATTAAATTATTATTAGGAACTAATAATAAAAATCTCGACAAAAACCATATGTCGTAACATATTGTATAAAAAAAAATAAAAAATATTTATACGTTACGATTTAAAAATTATATTTGTTGTTGCTTTTTTGCACCTAACCTACTCCTCCGTTCGGATAAAATTGCTCTTGTTTTTCAAAAAATGCGTTCATCTGTTATAATTACAATTTATATATAAAAAATCCTTTTCAGTTTGTTCTCACTTTCAAAAATTGGTTTAAAACAATATGCTTTTTGCTTTAAAAATTAAAAATCATATAATTTAAGGTAACTTATCTTTTTCATCATTTGTGCAAAAAGTTAAGAGGTTGATTCAGTCAACGATGAGTGTTTTGAGGTCCTCCAACTAATCTTTCCTGTTGACGGGTTTTTCATGTATACAAAGGCCCGCTCAGTCCATGAACATCTGAGTGGCAACTTATATAATTATCCAAATCAACTCAATAAGCCATTGATGAATTGAGATTCCCAAACGTTAACTCATATCAAAAAATAAACAAATCAAGGAGCTAACAACGCAATAATTTGACCATTGCATTGCTTCTTCCCTCTATATACTGTGACGGCAAACTAATTGGAAACGATACTTTACGAAAATCTGCATTAAATAACCTTATTAAGTTTAAAAAATAATTTATTCATTACAAAATTCGAAGAACACTACATTTTTAAGCGGCAAACTAATTGGAAACCTATTTCTGAATCAACAGTTTCTAATAACTTATAAGTTTTTGTCTCATTTAATGGCATGGACTGTATTAGACGTCTACACGTCTCTCTTTAGTCTAGTGGAATACTGGTCCAAGCTTCTCTCATACCCTTGAATACTTTGTCGCAATTTTGGAAAGTTCTTAAACCTAATTTCTGGACTGCAAGATTTGTAAAAACATCTACATGATTATCCTGAAGCCAGATAGTCACCTTCCTAGCAGAGTGCTTTGGATCATTATCGTGTTGGAATTTCCAAAGTACTGATAAATTTTCTTATGCATATGGTTGCAACACGTTTTCCAGTATGTTAATGTATTCATACTGATCCATAGTACCAGTTATTCTATAAAGAGCGCTAACACCATTCCGAGAGGAGCAGTTCCATACCATGATACAACCACCACCAAATTTCACTGTTTTCTTGGTGTAGCGCGGGTCAAATTCTTTATTTGGTAAACGTCAAACAAAACGTTTTCCATCAGAACCAAATTTATTTACCTTGGATTCATCTGACCACAGTATCTGCTTCCATTGTTGGACGTGCTAAGGAAGGTGACTTCTAGCGAATTATCTTAAACCAACAATAGCAACAATGATTATAATATTCGAATTATCTTAAACCTAGCAGTCTAAAACCCTTAAGCACTATGTTATCAATGTGCAGATTAAATGTGAGGCTTTCATCAAAAATGACACCCAAATCGTTAAAAGATGTATCAACTTCTAGACTTATTTTGTTTATATAGTACGTGGAAAGAATGGGATTATTGCACTTAAAAAATCGGAGAACTTTACATTTAGTAATGTTAAGATGCAGGTAATTGGTGTTACACCATTTGTCAAGTCTCTCAATGTCAGACTGCAGTTGATTGGAGTAAAGGGAAACAGGAGAAAATAATTTTAAGTTATAGTCTCATATAAAAGGCATCTCGACACTTTAAAACAAGATACAATGTCATTTATAAAGAGGAAAAAGAGAATTGGGCCGATATGCGAGCCCTGTGGGACCCCTGATGTTACAACAATCTTATTGGAAAACGAGCCATGCACGTTGACCTGTTGACGTCGATTAAACAAGTCCGACTTAATCCACTCAATATAGCTTCTAGAAAGGCCAATCTGTTGCAATTTTGCTAGTTGTTGTTGCTTGACAGCTGTCATGACAGACACTCCTTGGATATGTCAGTGTAAACGACATCAATTTGTTGGCCGGCTTCAACTGATGTTATTAGGTAATTTTGTAATACCGCCAGATTCGTAGTCGTTGAGCGACCACGATACAAACCATGTTGCTCCCCCGAAATATAATGTTTCAGCGATTCAAAAATGTCATCGGTGACAATAGCCTCGAATAACTTTGGTATGTGGAAAAGTAAAGAAATACCCATGTAGTTTTTCACGTCGCATCTATCACTGGATTTAAATATTGGAAACAGGGTAGAAAAGCTCCAAATCTCCGAAAAGTAACCAAGATTGACTTTTGAAAAATTTTACAAAACGGCTTGGACAATGATTGATTACATCTCTACAAAAGAAGAATTTTAAAAAAAGCTATCTGTCCCAGGAGTAGATATAGTAGTAGCAAAATTATTTTTCATCCCAAACGGGCCCAATTTTGTGTGTAACCAGATGACGTTAAAGTGTCTTTATTTTGGCGGTGCATTAAAGACTCGCCACAAAAATATTGACGGTTTGACTCCCAATAAAACGGTATACTGCTCGCGTAGTGATTTGTATTTTTCTTCTGTAAAAAAGTAAGTACAAAAATCATATGTTGTTTTAAAATAAGGTAAAACACTGTGATATATTTATTATTAAGCGTAAACTTGAAGTCAATAAAAATTATGAAGTCCTAGTTTTTTAGAGCTTGTAATGCTTAACATTTCGACCTACATAATTTTCTTTAGTACTTAGTACAAGAGAATTTAGGATTTATAAGGGAAAGTTAAGTAGGACGCACCAAATCGAATCCTTGAAAATTAACAACTTTAAACCTTCGTATCCCAAAAAAAATATTATCAAAATGGTCTATATTTTTCCAAAATTTCAGTCAATTTGACCTTTTCATGAAGATTATATGCGATCATTAAATTTATTGTGAGTAAAAGACTAAAGTATGTTACATTCTATTAATGCAAATTAGCCCTTAAATTTTAATACAAGAAAAATGAGGAATAAACTTAATTTTGCCAAAATGAATAAATTAATAAAAACATAGCATCTTTTAAATCGGTACTGAATCAGATGCAATGCAATTTTTCCTGAAGTAGGAATACAAAAGAAAGTACCGTGCCCACTAGAAATCATTGCGGTTGGATAACCCTATCTTTGCGCCGACGTCATTTATTGCAACCCTTGTTGAAACGAATCTATTGTCGCCCGGAGGTACTTCTTCACCTATGCACGACTTAGATTAATCCCACTGTTTACTTTATTCTCGCCTGACCTGGTCAGGTTGAACAATGCAGAGATGCTAGTCTAGGGTATATCTGAGGAATTTTAGGTAAATCTTATATTATCTTCCATATGTTGGCTATTTTAATTTAAATAGATGATAAATAAAATCAAGCATTTTACAATATTCCAAATATTTGTAAAATTACTTTCCTTCTCTATAAATATATTTTGAGACAAACCGTTCGCTACTGGCGCGGCATTTTCCCAACACGAAAATGCATGACCACTAAAAGGGTTTTCTCTTGGGAAAATTAGTGCGGATTTAGTATGTTTGTGTCTTTTTTTATCACACATCATTTAAAGTAGTATAGAAAATAATGTAGTGCACACTGATTACTGATTTTTCTAATGAAACACACTCTTGATAGTTTTGTTAATAATTAGGGAATCGCCGAATCACAGGGCGAGAAGCGATAAATTATGGCGTATTAAATGTAACTGATAGGTTTTCGATCAAAGTACACTGCTTAGATTTTCTAATTAGAACCAGTACTGAAATCCAAAACCGTTTTTCATTAAAAGATGATCTTTTGCGAGTCTAAATTTTTTAAAACCAGAAGTAGCTATACTTCGTCACGTAGACTGAAGCACATATCTCTATCAAAAAATATTAAGATGTTTATAAATTTCAGTAGATTCTCTAATTTTCCGTTTATAGAATTCCGAGACCGATGCAAGAACTTTATTTCTTCTACATTTATGACATGTCCAGTGGAATGATGGTGAGATACAGCCGATTGTACAGTTTGCTTCCTTAATACGTCGTTCTTGTTCCTTAAGCGTAGTCGATATAAATCGTTCAGTTTCTCCAATATAGGCACTACCACGAAAACAAGAAATTGCATATGCTCCGTACGTTTGGAAAGGAATATTGTTCTTTGGCGATCGCAAGCATTATATAATTTTCTTGTGTGTCTAGAAGATCGTAACTCCTTATAAGTTTCATTTCGAGGAGTATGATTATTATATTTTCTTATTGACCCTCTAATATCCATTCTCTCTTAAAGCTTGAGTCAGTTTCTCTAATTCCGATTGTAAATAATTTTAATCACAAATCGCGAGGGCTCTGTAAACCAAAGAATTAATAACTGATTGCTTTTGTGCTTGATGATGATGTGAATTAGTATTTAGGTGTCTGTTGATATGCGTTGGTTTCCTACATACAGAGTGTCCTAAGGAACCATCCTCTTTCCTTTAGTACAAGAACATCTAGAAAAGGAATAGTGCCTTCTAATTCAATTTCCATTGTATTTTTTTGTATTAGTATGTTGCTGATTTAGGTGATCAAAAAACACGGAGAGTTCCTCTCAAAATCTTCCATGAAGATATTGGCTACCACTGGTGACAGCGGAGATCCCATGACTGCTCCTAAGTTTTGTTCATAAAAAGATCCTTGAAAAACAAAATAAGTTGATGTGATACATGCTTTTATAAAAGCATTAAAAGGGACTATCTAAGGTGAAATAAGTCTGATATTATGGAAATTGAATAATTAGTAGACACATTCGTATATAGCGATTCTACATCGAAACTGACTAAGATATCTTTTGGATCTAGTTGAATTGCTTTTAATTTTTCTACAAATTGCGTAGAGGTTATAATATGTGAATCTGTTTTTTTCTGTAAAATGAGTCAGAATATTTGAAAGATATTTACCAATTTTGTAATTGCACTAACGATAGGTCGAAGTGGCACATTAACCTAATGTATTTTAGGTAGAACCGCGGGATCCTTGACACGCTTGGCGTTAACGTCTTCTTCTCTTCTACTAGTAGGTTGGATGCGTCTATAAGGTTGTATATCCGTCTCTCGGATTACTCTGTATGTGCTGTCGTCCAAAATAGTTGTATTTTCTCCTCGTAATCTGTTTTGTCCATAACGATGGTAGCACCCTTTTCTGCGGGAAGGACCAAAATATCTGTCTATTATTTAATCTTTTATTGCCGTTTTTCAGCAGCCGATAGATTCAAATTAGGCGGCCTAGAATGATTGATGATCTTCACTGCTTCATATCTTATCACGTCAGCTTCTTCTGCTGGAAGATTTCTAATTGTCGCTTCGACGGATTACATTATGTGTTCTATCGGTATGTCTATTGATGAAATGGCGAAGTTTTGACCTTTGGAGAAAACGGGTTGTTCACCTTAAATAAGGGCTTTAAAAAAACAGATTTATTACGGTGTTTTGTGGAGGTTTTACTGGTCTTTAATTGTCCAGAAGTCCTTCAAATTTTTTCTACTACTTAATGGTAACTTTTTGATGCATCCTTCCTTCTTGCATATTGGTAATGTCACCGAGAACTCTAAATATTTGATGTTCAAGTATAAGAGCTTATTTTAAATGAGTATTTAAAAACTTACGAGCATTTATATTATAATATAATATTAACGCGTTCAACCTGCCAGCAGAGGCGAAGGAAACGTTAAAGCCAAGCAGCTCAAGATCCCGCGGTTCTCCGTATTACCTAAAATACACAAGTGTAATGTAACACTTCGCTTATTGTTGGTGCAATATGATCACCCACTTACAAAATCGGTAAATACCTTCCAAATATTCTTAAAAATTTCACAAAAAAAACACATTTATATATTAGCCACTCTATTCATTTTGAAAAGAAATTAAAATCAATCCAATTAGAACCAAAATTTGTCGATGTAGAATCGCTATATACGAATGTGCCTATTAATGATTCAATTTCCATAATATCAGACTTTTGCCATAATAATATTGACAACTCACTTTTAGATCTGACTGAACTCATATCAACTTATTTTGCTTTTTAAGGAACTTTTTATGAACAATCCTCAGGAGCAGCTATGGAATCTTCGCTGTAAGCAGTGGTAGCCAGTATCTCCAACGATGCTTTTGAGGAGGAAGCAGCAGAGTCGTCTCCACTAAAGCCAAAATAGTGGTTCAGATATGTAGACAATACTTTTGTAATAGAGCCGCATGGTCGACAAAACCTCCTCGTGTTTCGTGAACTAAATCAGCAATATCCTATTATAAAATATAAAATGGAAATTGAATCACAAGGCACGATTCCCTTTATAGATGTTCTTGTACAAAGGAACGGGATGGTTCATTAAGACATTCTGTGGATAGAAAACTAACTCATACGAACAGATATTTAAATGCAAATTTACATCATCATCCGGTACAGAAGAAATCAGTTATTAATTATTTGGTTTACAGAGCCCTCGCTATTTGTGACCAAAATTCTTTACAACTGGCAATAGAAAAACTGACTAAAGCTTTAAGAGGGAATGGATATTGCCCTGAGGATATTAGACGGCCAATTTGAAAATCTAATAATCTTTCTCGATCGAATGAAACTAATAAGGAGTTACCGATAGAAAGTGTAGTTCTTCCATTTATACACGAAACCACAGATCAAATGACAAGGTTACTTCGCCGGTTCAACATATGTACAAATCTTCAACACAAAAGAAAGTTTGGTAATGTTAGCAATTGCCAAAGAACATTATTATTCCTTTCCAAACAGAAGGAGTGTATGTAATTTGTTCCTGCGGTGATATATTGGAGAAACTGGATGAACCATATTGACTAGGCTTAAGGAACATACACGATGTATTAGAAAGAAACAAACTATATAAGCTGCTTTATCTAAACATCAACATTCCACTAGATATATCATAAATGTCTACGAAACTAAAGTTCTTGCATCGGTCTAGAGATTCTATACATGTAAAATTAAAGAATCTATTGAAATATATAAGCATCCTATCAATTTTAATAAGAGATAGGGGCTCAGTCTACATCATACGTGGAAACCGATCATTACACAGAAATAAAGTATGCTGAATATACCTCGCGCAATCGAAGGCAAAATGTCAGAAAGTTATTCCATTTTGACGTAGTCTAATCCCAAGAACCATGATTTCTTAACCAGTCTCAAATGTGTAAAATTTATTTGAAAAATATATAGACAAAATTTACTATCAGGTTATACCTCAGACTAATATTTCTTACTCTAAGGGTTATACCAAAGTTATATTTGAATTATATTATAATATGAATAACAACTCTTATTAGAGTATCAAATATTTTTATATTATATAAATCATTTACTTACTTTCTCATAAGTTAAAATTATTAACAAATTACTCTAAGACGAAATAAATTTAAATTATCAAAGAAAAAGTCAAAGTTTGCATTGAAAGCAATTCTATATGGGAGGGTGCACTACCAATCAGTAGCTTCGGTATAACGTGCTCGTGGAGGCCTATGCCCGGCTTACCGGTAAAAACTATCATCACATATTGTAATTATGAATTTCCCCTTTCAAAATCAATTTTACGCATCAACAACTACTAATGTTTATTAAAATTATAAAAAATTGGTCCCTGAATGCGTTCATAATTTTCAGATTTTTAACTTGACAGGAGATGTCAATAGGAGAAAATTAACTATGTTGCAGGATGTCCTGGTCCTCATTTTTACATTTACATAATTGCTGTATCTACAATATTTAGGTAGATATAATTTTTTACAAATTTTTTAACTTAAGGAGGGTCTAGCAATGTAAACTTTTAAGTAGTTTAAAGAGGTCTTAACGACGTAGAATTAAAAAAAAATGTCCAGCTTGCTACTTTTCGCCTAATATTGCCTATCATTGCTTTGGATAGCAAAAAAATTAAATATATATAAATTTTTAGTTGTAAAACTTAGTTCCCATCTCGACCACCTTTATATGCACGAAGGGATTGATTTTTCTTTCAGAAAGATTCATTGTTCAAGGATTTAAAATTGATTCATAAATGTAATTTTAAAGCAAAGTTGTTCAACCTTTGAAAAATAAAACCTCAGATTCTTCCCGAATTGAAGTTAACCTCACTCTCTGTTAGAAAGAGTTTGCTACAAATCTCGTGCCCCAACAATTAATTTTTAGGAACTTGCTGTAAAAAAATATTTATTACGTTATTTAATATTAATTTTGCAAGAAAATGAGCCCTTAAATATTTTATTTTTAATTCACCTATTTCTGAGGATTCATTGAGTAACTAATTTCAGTGTCGACCTCTGTAACCAGGGATCACCTAAAAATGAGATAGTTAAAATATTTCATCTTTCAGTCCCCGCTTCCCATGATTAGCACTAAAATAATACAGTTTGGCCCTCACCAAGATATTCTTAGAACAAAATTTTAGAATTTATTAAAAAGTTTTAATGATGGTATCTTTTTAATGAGCTAGTTAGCATATGTTTTAGGGTCTATCCTAAGCAGGAAGTTTTTGTTTTTTTTTTAATTATTTTTTTATTCTTTTTAGTCGAAATTTTAGTTTTTAGTAGTAATTTTGGGAATCTCCAGCTATTAATATCCCGGAATAGTAATCTACTCTGAAATTAAGAAAAACATTTTGATTCTATAATCCAAGAAAAAAATCACTATTTGGATAAGTACAAGAGATGAATTATAAAAAACCATCTTTATTTTACGGCCCGATGAATAAAATGCATTTATAAGTTACTTACATTGCATTTAAATTAGGAAAGTTCATGATGGTCTCTCGAATCCGAAATGTCGGATTGAAAAATTACCTTTACCGTTTTGTAGAGGAGAAAATGTAACAATGGCAAAGTAGAAATAATTTTCGCCTCTCCTTTCAATTAATGCTAAAATTTTACTAACAAGGCTCTAATAGAAAATTTAGTAATCTTGCATAACTGTAAAGAACAAAACTTAACAAAGGAACAAGGCAAAAATTACTAAATCTCAGTCTCATAATCACATAAGTTTCGCAATAAAATAACCAAAGCTAGGGCGAGGCAGGGCAAAAGATTAAACCTTGCTTCGTTGAAACATCAAAAGAAAAACGGCGAAATGAACTTAACAATAAACTAAGAACAAAGATATCTAAAATTACTGAAAACTACTGACGCAAATTCTCAAAATGCGGGCCATCATTGTCAATACAAAGTTGGAATCTTTACTGTGTCGATTGGACTGCAGCCTCCACTTCTCCTATAGAGATACTTTGAATGGCATACCTAATACGGTCCACCATATCGTTTCTTATAATAGGTCGAATCGCATATTTTACCTTAAGTAGATTAGTATGTAGAATCTAAAGTTTTTATTTTTGGTTCTCTAAATATTTTAGGATCAATTGGAATGACAGATGAAAATAATTTCCACTATGTCATTGTTCCTTTTTCTCCCCTACAAAACAGCAAGGTTAATTCCCCAAACCGACGTTTCGGATGTGAGAGACCATCATCAACTTTCTTAATTTAAATGCAGACCGAGATTTTTTTATTTCACTATTCAATGCCCTTCATAGCCACCAAATAAGTTGTGATATAAAAGTCATGGCGTACCATTTGATTTTTTTTTTGTGAAAATCAGCATTATTTGGAGAATTCCGAAACAACGCCATCTAGTGACCACTAACAAAGTCATTACGATAATAATGTTTGACCTTCCCCCACCACTTTATTTTTGAAAATAGACAAAAATGACCTGAAACCAAAGAGTGCGTAATTGGTTGAATCATACAAAGCTTATATTTTCCATATAGCTCAATTATGGAGATTTAAGAGAAAATGGCATTTACCTTTTTGTGTTGCTTTTAATTTACAGCAATTTCTCTTAGCCGATGTACCTATAAATATGTTTTTTCTTAAGTTGTCATTAACGGTTGCTGAGCTACAGCCGACGTCCTCTATTATTGGACCACCCTATACATACTACGGTAGTCTCTCGAATCGCCTCGTAGAGGACAGACCTCTGTATCCTTAACAAAAATGATTCCAAGTCTTCCGGTTTTTGCTATGTTGCTTCGGGAGGTGCAAGAGGCTCAAACGCTAAGAGTGGAAAATAACGACCCTACAACAGAGGGAGCAGACGCTGTGACCGTGTGAGGCCTATTTATTCCTGCCTTCTGCATGGAATATATAGCGTAATGGCCGCTATGTGGCGGAAGGAGAAGGGGTACGACGATGATTTGAAAAAGAGTCATCTCGTTATACCAGTAGTACGTCCTTAAGGGGCAACGTGTGGAAGCTAAGATGCATTAGAATAAGATAAAAAATGGTAGTACCGTTCAATGATTTACGGAGAGCACTTTGCTCGACAACCCGTGGTTGTTATCTATTGGGTTGGAAAGTGACACTGAAAGTAAAAGTGGCAGCCGACTCCATATTGAAAGGAAAGAAAGAAAGAAAAAAAAAAAAATATATATATATATATATATATATATATATATATATATATATATATCATTAACTTTCTTAGCTTGCGCAGTCGGATAAACAGATACATATTACAACCAAAACATAAAAAAGGGTAACAATGATATTATTGATAAATAACTGTAATAAATGCTACTTAAAAAACTTATTATAAAATATACTATTACAACTATAACTATTAACATTTACAAAATTGAGGCTTTCATTCTATACATTACATATGTTTTCTGTTATCTTTCCGTTGATCTCGTACATTTTGTAGCAATCGACAAATTATTACAATACTATTTGAAAATAAATACATATAGCAGCTAACCTATTATTTTGTATAGGGGATTTAATAAAATGATATCAAACCCACACAAAACATAAAATCGGAAGTTAATTCCGCTTTAGATTTTAACGGCAATAAAGTTTCAAAGCGAAGCGTATTTTATTAAAATATATATAATATTTTATTGTTGTTCTAACTACTCGCGCGTTTTATTGAGGATCTCACATTTAGAGACAGGACAACAATATATTGTATATGGCATAAATAACGTTAGATGAAAACGTAAAAAATGTAATAAACAAAATACCATTAGAAATTTTTAACTATTATGGTACCTTTTATAAGGCGGACACATTTTATAGCGAGCATAGGGCATAATTTTCTATAACCTATATATATATATATATATATATATATATATATATATATATATATATATATATATATATATATATATATATATATATATATATATATATATATATATATATATATATATATATATATATATATATATATATATATATATATATATATATATATATATATATATATATATATATATATATATATATATATATATATATATATATATATATATATATATATATATATATATATATTTACAAAAACACTGATAAATTCGCAAATCGCAGATTGAAAATCAAACGAAATTCGAAAGTGGGAATAACAAATACCGATGCGAAGATCGAAATCACTTCTGATAAAGTAAGTGACGGATTTAGAGGGAGGCCATGACGTAAATTCCATCTTCCAGCCTTCCTTCCCGGTAAGGATGGCATAACTGTAAGATTATTTACAATTTTTTAAAACAACGGATTGATTTGTATCTTCCCATCGTTATTTGTTATTCCCTCCTTCGAATTTCGTTCGAATTTCAATCTGCAATTTGAGAATTTATCAGTGTCTTGTTTACTTGCCTGGTCAAAGCAGGTATTGTAATGGTGAAAAAATTACTCTCCGGGACGAAATTATTAACGCACGAATTGATTGTTGCAGCATTTCACGGTTGAAGCTAAGATGCATCAGAATAAGATAAAAAATGGTAGTACCATTCAATGATTTACTGAGAGCACTTTGCTCGACAACCCGTGGTTGTTATCTATTGGGTTGGAAAGTGACACTGAAAGTAAAAGTGGCAGCCGACTCCATATTGAAAGGGGACGAAAAAGATGTTTTCTCAATTGCGTCTGTCTGTCTGTTTCCGGCATTGCTAAAAACTACAAACGATTGACTTCAGATTTTGCACAAAAATCAAGTGTTACATAGAACATTTTGATACAATCACACTTCACTATTCCTAATAAAAGATTCATAACGAGGGAAGTTCCGGATAAAGGAAATTTACCAATTTTATTATCGATTTGCCATTAATATGCCACGTAATTATTCTAACCGAAAGTTACGCCTGGAAGTAAACGAAAAAGTTTAAAACGAAAAATGAATATACTAAAGCAAGTACGTAATTAGTATTATATTATGGTAGAATATTAGATAATGTACAGGGTGAGATGAGAGATAATTGCGGTTTTCGTGGCATAATTCTACTTTCTTGTTAAATGAAAGACGTTATAAATAAACTTTTCATAACCCTCTATTCTTAAATACAGGGCGAAATTGAAATCACTGCAATTTGAGACCTCCAACATTCACAAAAATATAAGCTAAATATTATATAATTTCTTCGTAGAATCCAGTGTCGTAGTCAGCTTTCTGTTGTGAGCCAAAAACATAACCTAAAGTTATGTTTTTTCTTCAATTAGGCATCCTATACGGGGTGTTAATTTATTGATGAAAAAACATGAAGGTTGTAATTTTTTGGCTTATTTTAGGACTGATAGTTTATATAAATATGTGTCTGCAAGGCCTTTGTGTTTGAGATACAGGATGTTATCATTTTTATTGAAATTGACAATGAATTTCTCAACAAATCTTTCGAGAAGGTATATGTCACGTCAAAAAGCTTTCTTAGTTGGTTATGGTTTCCACCATAGAGCTTAATATCATCCATATACAGAAGATTGGATATGGTTCGTTTATTACTTTTATTATTTATTTTTCATAACAATATTTACATAGTCTACAGAAAATAAATAATGCCCTTCATTATTTTCCTGTATAAAAACAAGCTTTTATACCAGGAAATGGAATTTTACAAAATATTTACCAGTCTATCCCTGTTTAATACTTGATTTTTGTATAATATTTTAAGTCAATTAAATAAGCAGATTTTTGGTACTGAATTTTTAAATATTTCATTAGCCCGCCATCTTGTTCTTCCATAATGAATTTAAACAAAAAATTTAGAAGTTTATCCTTATATCACACTTTATTTTTGCACAAATATTGAAGTTCATTTAATAGTAGTAGCTTCCTAATAATGATTTTTTTTATATTCTGTGACTCCCCCATTTTTTTTGCCATATTGGATTTTTACCAAAATGCAAAAAGTTCATCTCTTATGGCCATTGATTTTTGACCAAAATTTGAAGTAAATCGGATAGATAGTTTTTGAGCTATGCTGCAGACATACCGACAGACTGCAGAAATGGGAGAACATATAACACGCAAAGATCTACAAAAATCTCGGTTTTTCTTGCACCTTTTCTTATACATTAAAGAAGTTGGGATAATTCTTTTATAAATAATAAATAGTTTGGTAAGGCTGCGACTGATTGTTTTTTGATCTTGTAAACTTTATCTTCAATATTTGCTTAAAAATAACCATTTTTTGTATTTCTTTTTGGAGAGCTACTAACTTCCACAAAAAAGTGGTAAATGATGTTACTTAGTTTAAGGTGTAAGTTCTTTCTCTGTCTTGGCTAGTAGTTTTCTAGTTTGACGTTGTTCTTTTAATATCGCTTTACTAGCATTTTGAAGTTTGGTGTTAGTTTTTCTAGTTTTAGTATGATAAGACAACCGTGTAAAAGTAGGAAGTAAATCGCTAACACGACATTTATTGAAAGGTTAGATCACATAAAAGATTAGTTCTCTTACCTCTCAGTTTCTCATATATCTTGAAGATCTCCTTCCCGTAGAGGTGTATAGTGTTGATTCTAAGTCCTTCAAAAAATACAATATCTTTTCATTCCGGGTGTACATCCGTTCACTATTGTCATTCTGAAAAGAACAGTTTCGCTGACGTTTCGCCAAAATCACACTTGTCATTTTCGAAGCTTTCTTTCTCGCGACCGAATAGAGACTGAAGTGTTGGTGACTGCGACGCTTCCTTTTAAACCCCCACCCGGGGTCAAAGGTTATATCTGCGCGGCCGCTGGTCATTGTTTATAAATTACGGCAGGTGCTGGATATTGCTACACTAATTGCGCTTGAGTTTTTGCGATTTTAGATTTGTCGATTATTGTCTTCCATACTGTTGGTAGTTTTAGTGATTCGTCCCTTTTATTCGAATCACCTTGTTTTTCAATTTCTCGGATTATTCTGGTCTTATAATGTTCTATACTGGCAATCTCCCTACACCCATCAAATGCTGATATTCGCCTGTTAGTTTGCCCCACGTACATCTTTTTACAGTCCTGGCACGGAATGCTGTATACTCCGTGGATTTCCAGTTTGATTTTATCTTTTGGGTTTCCAAGTAGTTTACCTATAGTTGTTGGTGGCTTGTGTATTGTTTGTATGTTGTATTTCCTAAGAATTCTTCCGATTCTGTCCGTTGTGCCTTTTATATATGGTAAGACTACTTGTTGCTTTCCCAGTTCATCCGGAATCTGGATATTAGGGTATTTGCCACAGCTTGAATTTGTGCTGGGTGATGATGTGATCTTGCATTTAAATATCTGTCTGTATGTGTTGGTTTTCTGTACACGGTGTATTCAAAATGTCCGTATGCAGTTTTGTCACCAGAATATCGAAAAATGGTAGTTTGTTGTTTTCTTCCAACTCTAGAGTAAATTGTACATGTACATCATCACCCAGCACAAGTATATATATATATATATATATATATATATATATATATATATATATATATATATATATATATAAATATATATATAATATATATATATATATATATATATATATATATATATATATATATATATATATATATATATATATATATATATATATATATATATATATATATATATATATATATATATATATATATATATATATATATATATATATATATATATATATATATATATATATATATATATATATATATATATATATATATATATATATATATATATATATATATATATATATATATATATATATATATATATATATATATATATATATATATATATATATATATATATATATATATATATATATATATATATATATATATATATATATATATATATATATATATATATATATATATATATATATATATATATATATATATATATATATATATATATATATATATATATATATATATATATATATACATATATATATATATATATATATGTACATATATATATATATATATATATATATATATATATATATATATATATATATATATATATATATATATATATATATATATATATATATATATATATATATATATATATATATATATATATATATATATATATATATATATATATATATATATATATATATATATATATATATATATATATATATATATATATATATATATATATATATATATATATATATATATATATATATATATATATATATATATATATATATATATATATATATATATATATATATATATATGTATATATATAATATATATAAATAATAAATATATTTCTGCTATTCTATTATTTATATATATCTTTTCCGGCCAAGAACTTTTGATAAAGGTGTGTGAAAGCGCATTTTTATTGATTTTAGTATCTACTCTCCGTATGATGGTGCTAGTGCATACTTTGCCAAATTCCTATGGGTTTGCAGCCGGAAACCACCGGAGCCCCAATAGGTGGCGCTAAGTGTTATACTTAGCATGTAGTACTATTTCAGTATGATAGACGTTTCGTTTTCGATTTTGTCATATCGACCAATCTGTTATTTCAGATCTCCCTGGGTACAAGCCTGCCTGATGAGGGTAAAGGCCCAGAAATCATGATCGCAGGAGGGTACCCTGTGACATAATCGAAAGCATTTCTTCTTGTAGGCCGTTTTGCACCTGCAGAAATTATATATGTCTGCTATTCTCTATATATATATATTTATACATATATATATGTATATATACATATATATATATATATATATATATATATATATATATATATATATATTATATATATATATATATATATATATACATATATATATATATATATATATATATATATATATATATATATATATATATATATATATATATATATATATATATATATATATATATATATATATATATATATATATATATATATATATATATATATATATATATATATATATATATATATTTATATAATTTAAATCTGATACTGACTTTTAAGTAAAAAACTTATTTAGATTTTTTTTAGTTGTTATTTACGTTCATGTTGTATTGAACATCAATGTGCTAAATGCCTTACTAATTAATGTAATCTTGTGACAACAGAATATTTTTAAACCAATGCATTTATCAAATAAATAACTACATCAATATCATTTTATTATTTTGGGGCCCGTCGACGCTGTAAGGATTTAATATCTGGTCTCATTTTAGGTTTTCTTTAAAATCATAGAGAATTTTCAAAAATAGTTTTTTGAGGTTCGCCGACTGTGAAGCATTCATATATGCTACACTAAAGTTTTCTATATATTCATAAGCAACTTTGAAATATAGTTTGTGTTTAAACATGGATTGGGGCAGGATCCAGATGGTTTTAAACGAGCGTATTTTGAAATAAATAGCTATTTCAATAATTTTTTTTGGCGTCTCTTAAACGTTAAGGCATTTATATGTGGTTCCAATTTGAGTTTTACATATACGCATAGAACACTTTTTAGTTTGTTAGTGAACATGAAGTGGGACAGTGTCTTGATGGTTTTAAGTGAACTGATTTATTAAATAAATAACTACCGGAATATTACTTTAATAATTTGGGGTCTGTAGCTGGCGAAGTAATCATTTCTGTTACTACTTTAAGTCGTTTATATAATCAAAGAAAACTTTAGTAGATAGTTTTTTTAGTGAATATGAAGTATGGCAGTGTCCAGTTGGTTTTAAAGGAACGCATTTATCAAATAAATAACTACCAAAATATTATTTTAATTTTTTGGGCCCTCCGACGGTGAAACATTAATATCCGGTACAAAAATTTTAAGTTTTCTATATAATCATAGAAAAAATAATTTGGCAGTGAACATGGATTGGGAGAGTGTTCAAATGGATTTAAACGAGCCACATTCTTCAAATAATTAACTACCACAATATTTCTTTATCTTTATGTGACCCTTGGACGATGGGGCATTTATATCTGCTACTACTAAGGGTTTTTTACATACGCGTAGAATACTTTAAAAAATAGTTTTCCATTGAAAATGAATTGGGACAGTGCCCAGATGATTTTAAACCAATGCATTTTTCAAATAGTTATATTTTGCAATATTTTTTATTTTTTTTTTTGGGATTTGAGACAGTGATGGGGATTTACATCCAATACAATTTTAAGTTTTCTGTGTATACATACACATCTTTAAAAACAGTCTGCTGTTGAACATTTAGTGGCGAAAAATTCAGGTGGTTTTAAACGAACAAATGTATCAAATAAATAACTACCACAATATTATTTTAATTTTTTTTTAGATCCTTTGAGCGTGTCTATAAACCATCTTTTTGCGTGTGCGTACCCTTATCTTAAAAACTTTAAAAGTAGTTATCAATTTATAGATATTTGTATAATTTAATTTTGAACTGGCCTGGTAACAGCTAACAAATAGTAGACCGGTCCGAATCATCAGCCCCTAGCGAAAATTTTATAGCTGGAGGTTTATAGAAAACTTTAATCAGATATTAGAAATTCAGTATTTATACCGAGATTTCACCAGTAGCAGGCAGCTTTAATAATATTTTTTAATTTATTTTTTGCTTCTAAAACCAACCACCGCGTCGTGTAGAACGTGTTTAAGCACGTAACTAATAAATTTAACCCTGAAGTTCAGTTGGGCATTTTTACGAATTCTTCAGGCGTTTTTTGAAGGTATCCTTCCTTTTAGACATCATTTGAATATTGTTTTAATTAAACTTGTTAAATAAATATGCAAGTTCATCGCAACGAACTCTCTGTACAGCATTCTGTATTTTCCAGCCTTCACTTCACACCGAGATAATTTTAAAAGCCTTTATTTCCGGTGGCATTTGCGAGGCTCAGCTGCGCCAAACCCCTTTTGTGTGTGCTTGAGTAAATAAATTGTAAAATGCTGAATACACTCACGATAACATAGAAGGTCAAAATTAAAGTTATATTGTATTTTAGAATTGCGTTTATCTTGTAATATTCATATTTCATGAAAAACTATAAATATTCAACCTATTAGACTGACAAATTTAAAGCAACTCATATATTGACTTTAAACCAGGGTTGCCAGATTTTGGAAATGAAAAAAACCGGGACACATAAATCGGAGACCAATAATATTCAATATAATTTGCTTTTTTTGACACATGTGTCAAAATCGTATTAAAATGTTGAAAATTTGGTTTTGACAGTTATGTTTGTCAAAAACACGAATTTCTGATAATGATTCTTAAAGGTGTCACTGTTTTAAGGGCAAATTTCAGAACGCGTAGAAAAACATAGAACGAGAAATATTTCAACGCGAACGTTCAATAATGAGAGCGAGTTTCAAAAACTTAATAATATTATACGATACACATAACACGCGTGCTCATTGCTTAAGGGCTTGACGACCAACACACAAGAAAACTCGCTAAAATGGTAAAATTTATAATTCCCTTCCAAATTGACCATAGTATTAATCTTCATACAAAGTGAGGCCCGGAGCGCAGCGCCCTGCGCCTGCGTGAAGGCAGAGACTATGCCGGCTATAGAAGTGTAAGGCCGGAAATAAATATACCTGGTTAAATTGCACTGTCGATATATATATATATTTTTTTCGCACTGGGAGTGGTGTTTCAACAAGCATCCGGGCCTTAGCCAAGGACGCCACCCGCTGTCAATGAGGGAAGACTGCTTGTCTGATAATTCCGACCGTGCTCAATATCGCTGCTTTTTGCATCCATAGGATTGCTGTGTCGGGCAGGTCCAGCTCCCTCAGGTGTCGAATCGTGTCGACGTACACGAGCCCATTCGTGCTGATAATAAGAGACATAATTTTGACATTATCCAGGTTCCACATGGCTTTCATTTCCCTCGACAGGGCGGTGTAATTGTTAATTTTTGTGGCATATGTTTGAGACATGTTGTGGTCCAGGGGGATTGCAAAGTCAATAATCACTGCGGTTTTTTCCTCCCTATTCCACAATACCACATCTGGTCGGTTATGCTCTATTGCCCTGTCCGTGACAATGGGAACGTCCCAGTAGATCTTAGCCATGTCGTTCTCAATCATAGCTTGTGGCGTATATACATAGTATGCTGTGAAATCCGGTATGACTCCCCACTTGAGTCCAAGTAGCTGGTGAACGACCTTCCCCATGTTGTTATGTCTCTCCAGATATCTAGTGGAGGCGAGCGGTGTGCAGCCTCCAGCTAGATGCAGCCTCTAACTGCTGCTTCATAATGAACTTAGTATAGTTCCTGGTTGGAACGACTTGGTCTTAGATGGCCAGCAGGACTCCCTCGATTTTCGGGGATAAATACCCTGCGGTCAGCTAAGTGTTAACTTGGTTATGTGCACTTCCACTTGGTGCATGCTTGCGTGGAATCTTCCATGTAGAGCCTTGCCTCGCCACCGCGTTCTCAGATTTTCTAACTCGTTTTCTTTCATTTCAGGTTCCTCAGGGTCTGCTAGATTCAGCACTGTGTATCCTCTGTCCCAAGCTACAATTCTTCGGTGGAACGGTAAGTTTTGTTTTAGGAAGAATTTTCTGAGGTTGTTTATTTCTTTCAGGCTTGCGGTTTCTAGACTTCTGAGACCTCGTCCCCCCTCCCTTCTGGGTAAGTATAACCTTTCTATGGCCGAGTTCGGAAGTAGCATTCCTCTTTTAGTCAGCAGAGCACGCACCTGCCGATCCAGTCGTTGAAGATCAGTTCGAGACCACTTGAGAACTCCAGCAGTGTAGCTTAGTGATGGTATCGCCCAGGTGTTAATGGCTGTTATTTTGTTTTTAGCATTGAGTTCCTTTTTAAGAATCCCGGAAATACGTCGAATAAACTCTTTTCAGCGCTTTGTTTTCTTTTTCACGTATCTCGAATGACTGGCTGGATTTCCAAATAGCAGTAGTAGTATTTAGTAGAATGTTTGACTTAACCATGTATAAATGAACATACAGAAGAATTAGCAATACGGAATGCGTTCTTCTTCTCGTATTTTTTTGTGTAATGGAATGCCACAATGTCGGTCTAACAGCTATTTTCTAGCACTTGATATCTATTGATAATTAAATAACACTAATAAAAATGTTTCCATTTTGTTAGTGTTTTGGATTTTTTTATCGTGCTAGGTTAGTTATAGGATTATTAGGAGTTGATTTTGTGTCTATCTTTGTATAGATGTAAAAACTGAAATATATGCTATCTTAAATTCTGCTACAAATATTTATTAAAAGCTCTCAAAGAAGTAATTTGAAATATTCATACCGTCAACTCATGACGGAGTATTAGTATTTATTCTAAATATTTTAGAGATTATATTTTAAAACTTCTAGTAGCCTTTGAATTTTGACAAGATCTTACTCGTATTTTATTATTTCGGTGTTAGTTTCTGACAGAATTGGAAATATTAAAACAATTTAATAACACATGGCTGCTTGTTTCAAGGCAGGTTCTATTAAAAATACTTGTAGTCGTCTAAATGTAATTTCAAATATTTATGTTTTTACAATTTGTGTGTGTGAAAAATGTGTTGAAACCCGTTCAGTCATTCTGAAGAACAGATGTTTACTACAAAAACATTTGAACACACCCATCACTTTATTTTTGAAGGTAGGGCAAAAAGTGTTTAACAAAACAGACTCGAATTTATCTTAGCTTTAAATAGTATATATTTTTTGTTATCTTAGAAAAGCGGAATTCCGAGAATCACAACTTTTTTAAACTCAATTGCGGGTATATCCCCTAGCGGCCCTCTTAGAGACCTGCTAATAATTTCCATGATTTTCTTTTGGCCACTTAGTTATATTTTTTACCGCAAGTCTCAACATCGAGTAGTACCTTGCACGCTTATTTGGCCACCCTGTACAATTTATAGTTTTTAACAAAATTCCTAGAGATTGCCAAAACACCAGGGCGCAACCACAAATATTTTGTATATTTGGACCTGAAATAAGACTAGGCCTGTTATATATATATATATATATATATATATATATATATATATATATATATATATATATATATATATATATATATATATATATATATATATATATATATATATATATATATATATATATATATATATATATATATATATATATATATATAGTCCTTTTTTAATTTTTTACCTGGCAAACAGCTGCGTGTGCCAGTTGAGCGTCAATTTTTCACTAGACGGGTTAACTTTTTTGCATATCCTAAATTAGCGAGGTTTATTTTTTAGAAAAGAGTTCGGCTAATTTGTTAACTCGTTTCGTTTATACACGATTGTATAAGTATCTGTTAATCTTCTTACGTTTGATATGACCCTGTACACGGATAGCTATCTTTTGGATAAATATAGATAATACGTTTCGATTTACCAATTATTACAGTATTATATAACATTACGTCAAAAAATTTTCGATTTTTGTGTGTCGTAAAAATTATAAATCCCAAACTGTTGTTGAGTATAACTAAGAGAAAAACAATGTCAATGAACAGGATTATCCTTTTCACAGGCAATTTACTGATTGGTAGAGTTCAATTACTAAGTAAAGAGGCCAGTTAAAAATGTGCGCACAAAATTATATTTATCTTGAGCTCACCTTCTTCCACGCGATTGATTAGTCATATCTTGCTATAGGCGTAGGCGCTGTGGTCGGAATTTATGTTCACTTGTGCATTAGAGCTTGGAGTTTATTGGTTCTGTCTACTGTGTATTTTTAGTCTTTGTTTTGTTTAATCGCCATAAAGATATAGTGATTGCGTCAAAAATTTTTTTAGGTGAAACTTGTATAGTGCTTAAAGGGTAAGTATTTGTTGAAATCATATAATTTGTATGTTTTCTAAGGATTACTGTTTTGTAGAACATGGTTCTAAAGTATATGGCACTATGCCCATTAATTATAGAATATTTAAATATGCCAATCAATGTCAATCAATCGTAACTGTAAACGGATTTTTTCGAATATTTTTTTGGTTTATAGGCAATTAATTCCAGAATTAAGAACAGAATAACTAATTTTCTTAAAAAGCCTTCTTGTACAGGGTGTGACATAAAGTTCAAATGTATGTAGATTTATAAAATTTAAGTTGGCTGCGTAGTAAAAGAAACTGCGTAGTAAAGTTAAGCTGGTCGATGTGGAAAATTTAAGAAGAACAAAATTCGCAGAAATAACAACTGAAGAATGGAAAAAAATTTGCGAGCATCTAGTGACATTTGAAAATGAATTAATTTAAAAAGAGCATATTTTTGACGACACTCTTGAGCCAATGCAGTTCGCTATAAACACGGGAACATCCGAAGAGTCATTTAGTGACTGGGACGAGTCGGATTCCAGTTTAAGTGGTGTAGATGAGTTAATATAAATTGTAGTTTGTAATATTGTAAATAAATATAAATTAACCGAATTAAATGATGCGTTTTAAATAAATATTGCGTTTACACCAAATACCAATTTTGAAAAATCACGTTTTCATACTATTCGTGCTTCCTGTGCACATAATAAGTTTATAAACATACAGATTAAAATTGTTTTTTTTTCATAAAATGATAACAAATAATATAATATATAATAATAATAATAATAAAATGTCGTGGCCCCTCTTTACTTAGTAATCACACTCTATAATCTCACCTTATTGGATGTTCAAAGCTTTTTTATAAATACGAACCATGCAAAAATACGACTTAATTTTCCCATTCAACTGACTTCGACTCTAATTCTCACAGTTTAGAATTTTTATTAAATTTAAATATAAATGATTCTCAACTATACCTAATATTAATTTCCGAATGTACGGTTTTAGATAAATAATATCCAAACATAAAAATGACATTCAGAATACAATCTGCTACGTTCTTTTATAGATAAGCCAGGAGATTTAGATAGTATAGATACACTTTATGGGAATTTTGCCTAGGTGGAACTTATCTAAATAGGAATGTAATTATGGCTAAATAATAACCCAATTAATCGCCGTATTTGTAAACTGTATCAAAAATAAGTTTTGTCAAAAATACTTGGGTAATATCAACTATGTGATACAATTCATTGATTTCAAAATATTACAAGTAGTTCAATTCAACATCAAATTCGCGAGTTTAATCAATAAATGCACATTCCACGATAATAAGGATTATACACATCAAAATTACTTGCCAAAGTATTCACTAAATAAAGCAGTGCACTTGAAGCAAGCAACCTTGGCATATCACAATTCCCAAACATAAATTTAATATTATCTGCTCAGAATTTATTCATAGTACATTAATATTAACATAAGTAATTTTGACTAATTCCCCTAAAATCAAAATTTGATCCATTGAAAATTAGAACCAAATAAACACGGAAAAGAAAAATGATGTTTTAGAATTATATATAAATAATTGCCTTTATGAAGTCACAATAATTCACAGACACTCAGCTACACTCTAACGAGGCAAGGGATTGGAGCATGCACGCTAAATCCAGAGTGACGCTGTAAATTGATTTTGATGTCTTAGCACAACTACAAAACTTTCTGGAAAGAAAATATTATTTCTATATATAAAACAATTTTCACCAATGTTTAGACAATCAGTTATGGAATACTGACCAATACCGACAAATGAGAATTGTTTTAAAGGGACTTAATGTAAATGCCATATAACATTGAAACCACAACGCAATTGGATGTGTCTACGCAGACAAAGCCGCCGCTAATTAGAAAGCGCCAGTTGTTCAACATTTAGAGGTAAATTTAATGTGGTACCTACCGAAGCGTATAAATAATAGGTTTGGTGTTTAGGGTATATTCTCTGACCGGCAAGGCGGTTTTAAGGTTATTAAATTGTATAAATTACTAGCAGTCAGTCGTCCGATGGGAAATATTTAAAGGTTTGCTTTCATTTTCCCGGATATTTTCTACTCATATTATATTCCCTAATAAAATATGCAAGGGCCAGGGAAGAGAGTTGTAAATTCAAAAGCTAAATAGTATTAAACCCTGTGGATAGATTACGTTTACAATTTGTTCTGGCGATTGAAATTGTATGCTACAGCAAAAAATATATAGGTGCAATATTTTATATAATTTATGGAAATTTACGCTTTAATTTAAAAATATATTTAAAAATAAATCTTTATTAACAAGTTCATAATTTAGAGTTTTGAATTAGCTTATTTCAAGGGGATTTACGAGCCTACTAATAGGTGAACCAATGAAAGAGATTGCGACTAGGTACTCATAGGCTACCTAGGCCGACTAAACCTAAAATGAGTACTTGGTGGTCAACTCCAGAGTAATAATACGCAGTTGAAGCACCACACAACCTTCCTTTGTAACGACCTAGATAAACGAGCTATAGTCTTGCTTACCCAAGGCGCTATGAGAAGGGCTATTACTAAAAATAATAACAACAGAACCCATTAACGGTAAGATAAATTACAAAAAACAAGTCAAGTTTTACACATTGTTTTAAATATACACGAATTGGTACCCCTTTATGCGAAAATTTTACATGATATATCATAGAAAAGAAGAAATACATTTTTTTAATAATAATAAATTTTAAGTGACACAAAATAGGTTGCAATTTTTGAATTGTCCTTTCGTTGTGTTTTTTTAAATATGAGTATTCATTCTGGTCGCAATGTAATAGTAAAACTAATTAGTTAGGTTTATTTATTAGGTATACTGAGTAATTTAAAATATTCCCAAGTTTAAACTCGTTGAACTTGTCTTTTCCACTTAAGTTAGGAAAGGCATAATGCAATCTGGACATAAAAAAATAAGTTGATAGGTTTCCATAATCAAAAACAATTTTTTAAATTTATTTGGCCACAATAAATGGGCTATTTTTGTGCAGTTTAGAACAGATTTAAAAGCCAAGTCAGGATTAATAAAACTGTCTATTTTTGTATATCTTTTTCTTAAATATTACATATTTGAGATTTAAATTAGATTAAATTCTCCTTGGCTTATTTTTGAAATTAACTTTATCACGTTATTGGTTGAAAATCAGTATCAATTCGATCAGCGTTTTGTGCTCATATAATGTACCATTAGTAGATTAACACCTTTAAGCTCCTTGCCGCCAAATCAGAACCTTAGAGAAAACCTCTTATCGCATGTTCATGATCTTTTAAGCCAAAACGAAGCTCCTAACAAATAACAAACTCGAATAACAAAACTATACGGACACCAGACGCCGCCAGTACAGCCCCTAGAGAAGCAACACGAAACTCCTAGAGGAACAAAACTATACGGCAACCAGATGTCGACCGCCAGTACAACCTCTAGAGAAGCAACATGAAGCTCCTAAAGGAACAAAACTATAAAGTCACCCGATAGGCCATACAAGCAGCTGAAAACCAATTCAAAAGCTACAGAAGACATCTGCAAACTTGACCTAGAATAAGAGAAATTAGGACCAAATCAAAAATAAACACGAAAAAACAAAAAATATCATTGATACTGCAAGAAAGCTGAAGAAGAAATAACTGAACAAAGTCATTGTCCAAGACATGACCTGAAGAAATAATGTCTCATTCAACTCAGTAAGGACTACTTGGAAGTTTGTTTGGCCATTAGGGAGAAATTTCAGCTAACCCCAAGAGCTTTAAATAGCAAGATTAAACAGAGTCAAATAGCCCCCACCAGTAATAACTCCCGATGATTAACGGAAGCTCTGAGGAATGGCCAACCTTCTGCGATTTCTCTATTAAAATTATTTACCAGAATCAAATAATGTCTAAGTAATAAGGGCTGCAGTTTCTGAAGACACGCCTCCGAAGTGATCCATAAAATTTAGTTAGATATCTAAGTATCATTGAGAGTAACTATAAAACTGCCCGGGAATTGGTGAAACAACGCTACTAGAATGACTGCCTTAGCATCCCCAAATTGCTTGATAGAATCCTAGACGAATCAATAAGGCATTAAAAATTATGAGAAGAGAAATTACGAGAAAATTGGGAGAAATCAGGCGTTGTGAAATATAAACGTAAAATAAAGACAAAACACCATTTTGGTAGATCCAGCTTTTAACAAATCTGTTCCAATAGATATCATATTAGGAGCGCAAGATTATAGAAAAATAATTTTTGAAGGTCTCATGAAAGACTCTGGCCTAATAGGGCAACATTTAGCTGGATTTTATCAGGTCACATAATAAGTACTAAATTAAACAACCTAAAATAACCAGTGTGATTGCGAGCGTCGACGAAGACAAGCAGCTATAGGAAATTTGGGAAATCGAAGAAATTGATCTAGAATAACATCCACGGCCTGAAGATTAAACATGAGAAGAATTCACAAAACATACCACTAAGAGGAATCAGGATGGAACCTACACTATTCAGATCCTATTTAAGAACAACCTTCCACAACTAGGGCCATCAAAGTAGAGAGCGGTAGCAAGATTTTAACAACTAGAAAGAAACTTTTTTATCTGGACAAACAACTTTATAACCAATACTCCGAATGTATGGAAGGATAGCTGCAACCGGGCTACACAAAGAAAATGTCAAGTCATGAAATCAACAAAGGGAAATATTATACTCTGCAATAGCCAGTAATACGAGAACATGGTAAAACAGCCAAAGCTAAAAGTAGTGTTCGTCGCGTCATGCAGAACAGACAACAACATACCTAGCAGAAATATTACTCGGGTGGCGAAAGCACTGGATTACATTTACCGCCATATCAACGTATTATTTAGAAGTTCAATAAATCCAAGACTTTAAATTAAAATCATTGACCTACGAAACCGCATCGGCCACCAATTCATAAACAACAAAAATATTACAGCAAGATTTCTTTGTTGGCAATGTTCTTTTAGCTAACAACAACTTAAAAAGGGTAAAACAGCTATAGCCCAGCCGCTCAAAACAGGTCCCGAGGTAGATATATTAAGTTGGAGACTCCAGCAAACTTCATGGATTTTCTGATGCTTCAGTAATCTACAGACAGACTGTTATCTTAGGAATGGTGTACGTCACCCTGTTGCAAGCCAAATCAAAAGTAATTCAAATCAAGACGGAAGATTGGGTTACCAAATTTGGAGCTCTGTGCGGACATGCTATTAGCAAAACTGATAAAGTGATGAAGAAAGTATACAATGTTGCGCATTGATAACACAACAAAACATGCGTCGACAGATTCAATAATTATACTAGGATAGATAAAGGGCATTCCCCTGCGATAGAAGTCTTTTGTCGCCAATAGAGTCTTCGAAATATCTAGATTGATCCCTCCAGAAAATCGAAAATTTGTACAAACTAGTGACAATGCAGACTCAATCTCCCGAGGAACCCATCTCAGCACCCTGAAAGGCTCAGGTTTCTGGTAGAAAGATCCAGCCTGGCTGTCAATAAAAGAGAAACGGTCGAAATCTACAGTCTTAAAAGTTGACCAGGAAGTGAAGCGTTGCCATCAAACATGTGTAAAATTTCCAGAAGATTGTAACCGATTTTCTGAGTTCACCAGAATTATACAAGTCCTCTCCTATTGCTGAAGATTCCGAAAAAACTCTCATAAAAGCAGTAAGCTAACTCCTGAAGAAATTAATAGCACACTGAATGCAACAATAACATGCCTTCAGTCGAATGAATCCAATAAAAACAAAACTGCATTAGCAGCAAAAAGAAATATAAATAAAAAAGCCAACTACTAATTCTTACCCTATTCCTGGATTAAGATGGTTTAATGCGAGTAGGAGGAAGGTTAGAAAATGCGTCAATCACTGACAGTAACAATAACATCCCATCATTCTTTTCAGGTATAATCACCTAAGATATGGTTATCCGAGGCGCCCATAAAAAAACTCCACGGGGGGGATCAACTAATAATCAGAATCAAAATTTGGATTACCAGCCAAAAAGTCACATGTCTGCTGAACAAGCAACAAACGGCGAAACAACAAATGGGTAATGTATCTGCACAAAAAGTGATACACTCACCCTATTAATTCACGCTGACATTGATTATACAGGGCCAACATAAGTTAGAGCAAACAAAGGAAGATATCACAAGTCTCATAAGAGTTATATAACGGCCTTTATATGCTTATCAACCAAGACAATATATTTAGAAATAGTTAGCAACATGACAACGGAAAAATTTGTGACGGCCTTTCAACGATGCACAGCCCGCAGAAGACCCGCAACCGACATATACAGTGACAATGAAACCTCGCTTTTGGGCCCCCGATCTAACAATCAGAGGTTCAAGATACTTTCAGCTGATCCGGCATCAAATTGCATTTTATTCCACCACACGCACCAAATTTCCGAGGAATATGGGAAGCTGGAGTAAAGTCAACAAAACACTACCTCACTCAGAAGAATTATAGGAAATAATACACTAACATATAAAGAACTGACAACGCTTGTATAACAAATTGAGGCATGCCTAAACTCCAGGCCGCTTTGTCCATTAAGCGACAACGTAGTATAAACACCAAGACACTTTTAAATGGGCATTCGTTTTCCTCCACACAAGATCCAGTCCCCAGTGAAGATGATAAAAATCTCTCACCGATGGAAATTGCTCTAGAAAATGAAAAAAATACTTTTAAATGTGTTGGTTCAGAGTATAAGCGAATTAAAAAAAAACTATGCAATGAGACTCTGCAATTGTCAAAGAAAACTCAATGTCTGAGTCTTGTTAAAGAGAGAAAGAGAGGAAAAAAATACAGGTGGTCATTTTATCCAACCTTTGAATACCCAGCTTCTTTACAATTGAAGACATTTCAAAAGTAAGAAAAGGTTAACGCGGCAAGAACTAGTATATAGTAGAAAAAGGATTTATTTGAGATGACCGCTAAAGCAATGAAATTTAGCCAACTATAGACACGTTTTTCTGACTTAAGGTCTCCATCAGTACAGTAGTTGAAAGATGAGTACAAGTAGCGCCAAAATTAATACAAAACAACCAGAGTAAACAATCGGATCACATTTCCCAATTTTTTTGTTTTACCTACTTGCTTTTGTGTGTTATTTTTGCGCTACTTGTATATTATATGGCAATTTTTTGCAGTCAAATTTATTTTTTTAATTATCAAACACTTTTTCTGCAGAATAACTTATTTTAATAAAATCAATAACTAAACCATTTTTCATATGTTACCTAAATCCACGCACGCGCTGTATATTGTTTGAGAATTTGAAATAAAATCTATGCCAAATCGATCAGTGTTTTGTGCTCGTTTAATGTACTTCTTGAACATCTTTAAGGCCTTTGCCGCCAAATCACAACCTTAGGGAAAACCCCTTATTCTTAGAAAAGTCTGAATGATCATCTCTTTAGTTCAAAAAGAGTTGTTTGATCATCAATTCATGAAAGCTTTGATGCGAAATTCAAGAATTGTGTTGTTCACTGGAATTTGATATATTTGAGGATATAAACTGACTGGGAAGAAAAATAAAAATGTATGACTCATTTTTAGTTTGCAGTAGAAGTAAATAATTTGGTACGTAAGATTTGCAATTCTAATATTTTTAAGACAGTCATAATAATATCATATTAGCTTTTGTAAGCATAGCAGAATCGTCTAGATAGGCGTAATAAAATCGTATTTTAATTTATAGGCGAAGGAACTTTTTACCTTACTATACATTTCTACCTCCTGAAAGAGGCCTAAGAAGCCGCAAGATTTTGACACTCAACAAATTAAAATATTAGAATAATTTTTTTTTACTTTTTATTTTTTCGTTAAATGTGTTACAAGAAACCAGCCGCAGATTCAGTCGGCTTTATTAAATTCGATATAGACTAGTTTCCGTATTATGAAGTTCTTCAATGATTCTGGATTGTGACTGATATGGGAAGGATATGTTTGGATTGTGACTGATATGGGAGGGATATATAATATATTATGTTTATTTCCAATACATACTCATTACTGTTGAGCAATACTGGTCTAGTTTGAAATTATTTTTGTGATTCTGGGTTTTGCAATTACTTATGGTTTACTCTAATAAGTATTGATTGAAAATCAGAATTTGAATTAAAACTGTGATTAGTATGTACTTAGAAAATAACCACCATTGATCAAACTGCGGAATTTGGATTAGAAGTGTACCTTTGTAAATTATTTATATTTTCCTTGAATGACTGCATTAACTGCACCAAATAGGGTGAAGATGTACTCTTTAGCTCATTAATAACGTATTTCATGTAAATTTATAATATAGTACTGTATGGCATCAGAATTAGAAGTTTGAAGCATCTATTCGTTAAGTATTAATATAATGCTCAAGCATTTTTTTTAATTTTAACGATAACTCATTTAGCTACGAACATTTATCGTAAATTAACAGCAATAACGAAATACTATTTAAGATTAAACTAAAACTAAGGATGTGAAATAAAATTTTAAAATAAGATTAATTACAAAAGTCAAATTTATCTAAACCTATGATCTACAGTTAAATTACATCCTTTCTTTTCAAATAATGAAAAAATATTTTCTATACATTTTTCTCCAAAGTAATTTCACACATAATATTACGTGATTCAAAGGAAGATGATTTTATTTGCCTAATTCAAAAAGCAAGAAAGACTTTGCTGATTTATTATGGTTACAGATAAAAAGTCTGTCCTTCAGATCGCCTATTTCTTCCCATATAAACAGAGTGAGCTGTCAACTAGTTAAAAATGTATTTATTAATACACTATACATATATAGTGTTAAAATTGGGAATATGTCTAAAGCAAATATTCAGTCACAATTCAGAACCCAACTGAATCTGCGGCTGGTTTCTTGTAACACATTTAACGAAAAGATAAACAGTAAAAAAAAATTATTCTAATATGTTAATTTATTGAGCGTCTAAATCTTACGGCTTCTTAGGCCTCTTTCAGGAGGTAGAAATGTATAGTAAGGTAAAAAGTTCCTTCGCCTATAAATTAAAATACAATTTTATTACGCCGATCTAGACGATTCTGCTATGCTTACAAAAGCTAATATGATATTATTATGACTGTCTTAAAAATATTAGAATTGCACATCTTACGTACCAAATTATTTACTTCTACTGCAAACTAAAAATGAGTCATACATTTCTATTTTTCTCCCCAGTCAGTTTATATCCTCAAATATATCAAATTCCAGTGAACATCACAATTCTTGAATTTCGCATCAAAGCTTTCATGAATTGATGATCAAACAACTCTTTTTGAACTAAAGAGATGATCATTCAGACTTTTCTGAGAATAAGGGGTTTTCCCTAAGGTTGTGATTTGGCGGCAAAGGCCGTAAAGATGTTCAAGAACTACATTAAACGAGCATAAAACACTGATCGATTTGGCATAAATTTTATTGATTTCATTAAAAGAAGTTATTCTGCAGAAAAAGTTTTTGATAAATAAAGAAATAAATTTGACTGCAAAAAATTGCCATATAATATACAAGTAGCGCAAAAATAACACACAAAAGCAAGTAGGTAAAACAAAAAAATTGGGAAATGTGATCCGATTGTTTACTCTGGTTGTTTTGTATAAATTTTGGCGCTACTTGTACTCATCTTTCAACTACTGTACTGATGGAGACCTTAAGTCAGAAAAACGTGTCTATAGTTGGCCAAATTTCATTGCTTTAGCGGTCATCTCAAATAAATCCTTTTTCTACTATATAATAGTTCTTGCCGCGTTAACCTTTTCTTACTTTTGAAATATCTTCAATTGTAAAGAAGCTGGGTATTCATAGGTTGGATAAAATGACCACCTGTATTTTTTTCCTCTCTCTCTCTTTAACAAGACTCAGACATTGAGTTTTCTTTGAAAATTCCAGAGTCTCACTGCATAGTTTTTTTTTAATTCGCTTATTAGTTCATTCACTTTCCTAGTGCTTTCTTCGCTCCTAGTTTTGTTGCTGTTTAGTTGTGTTTTAAATACTCCTCTGTCTATTTTGGCTATGCCTAGGTATTCCATGTATAATCCCTTTTCTAGCTTATGGATGGTATGTTGGTATTACTGCTAGATAACCACGTAACGTCCAATACGTGAATTATCTTAGACTCTTTCAGTGCTTCCTGTTAGCCTCTACAAGGCTTTCCCTCGTAACTACTGTCTTTTCCCGTGTGGTGAGGCTTGTTTTATTTCCTCACATTTTTCTTCCTTCACATGATAATGAGATGACACTGCTGATTGCCATTTTTGGCTTTTTCTTTATTCAGAGTGATATAACACGAGTCTCGATATAGTCATATTTTAGGAGAATCGTTGTGCCTACCTTTAGATTTTCTTTCCACTCCACGAATTTGCAGCCGATTTAGGTATATTCTGAACCAACACATCCAAAAGTATTTTTTTCATTTTCTAGAGCAATTTCCATCGGTGAGAGATTTTTATCATCCTCACTGGAGACTGGATTTTGCGTGGAGGAAAACGAATGCTCATTTAAAAGTGTCTTGGTGTTCATACTACGTTGTCGCTTAACGGACAAAGCGGCCTGGAGTTTAGGCATGCCTCAATTTGTTATACAAGCGTTGTCAGTTCTTTATATGTTAATGTATTATTTCCTATGACTCTTCTGAATGAGGTAGTGTTTTGTTGACTTTATTCCAGCTTCCCATATTCCTATATTGTCCTATAGCGTTGTCAGTTCTTCATATGTTAGTGTATTATTTCCTATGATTTTTTTGAGTGAGGTAGTGTTTTGTTGACTTTACTCCAGCTTCCCATATTCCTCGGAAATTTGGTGTGTGTGGTGGAATAAAATGCAATTTGATGCTGGATCAGCTGAAAGTATCTTGAACCTCTGATTGTTAGATCGGGGGCCCAAAAGCGAGGTTTCATTGTCCCTGTATATGTCGGTTGCGGGTCTCCTGCGGGCTGCGCATCGTTGAAATGCCGTCACAAATTTTTCCGTTGTCATGTTGCTAACTATTTCTAAATGTATTGCCTTGGTTGATAAGCATATAAAGGCAGCTATATAACTTGTGTGTGATAGACTTGTGATATCTTCCTTTGTTTGCTCTAACTTGTGTTGGCCCTGTATAATCAATGTCAGCGTGAATGAATAGAGTGAGTGTATCACTCTTTGTGCAGATACATTACCCATCTGTTGTTTTGCCGTTTGTTGCTTGTTCAGCAGACATGTGACTTTTTGGCGCTGGTAATCCAAATTTTGATTCTGATTATTAGTTGATCCCCCCGTGGAGTGTTTTTTATGGGCGCCTCGGATAACCATATGTTAGGTGATTATACCTGAGAAGAATGATGGGATGTTTTTAGTAGTAAGGGGCTGGCGCTTTTTTTAATTTTCCTCCTACTCGCATTATGCATCTCATTATTAATCTCCAGGAATTGGTTAAGACTTAGTAGTTAACTTTTTTTATTTGCGTTTCCTTTTTAGCTAATACAGTTTTTCTTCTTTGAAATCATACGTCTGGAGGCCTCTTATTGTTACTGTCAGTGATTGACGCATTTTCTATCCTTCCTCCTACTCGCATTAAACCATCTTAATCCAGGAATAGGGTAAGAATTAGTAGTGGGCTTTTTTATTTATATTTCTTTTTTCAGCTAATGCAGCTTTGTTTTTATTGGATTCACTCGACTGAAGGCATGTTATTGTTGCATTCAGTGTGCTATTAATTTCTTCAGGAGTTAGCTTACTGCTTTTGAGAGAATTTTTTCGGAATCTTCAGCAATAGGAGAGGACTTGTATAATTCTGGTGAACTCAGAAAAACGGTTACAATCTTCTGGAAATTTTACACATGTTTGATGGCAACGCTTCACTTCCTGGTCAACTTTTAAGAACGTAGATTTCGACCGTTTCTCTTTTATTGACAGCCAGGCTGGATCTTTCTACCAAAAGCCTGAGCCTTTCAGGGTGCTGAGATGGGTTCCTCAGGAGATTGAGTCTGCATTGTCACTAGTTTGTACAAATTTTCGATTTTCTGGAGGGATCAATCTAGATATTTCGAAGACTCTATTGGCGACAAAACACTTCTATCGCAGGGGAATGCCCTTTATCTATCCTAGTATAGTTATTGAATCTGTCCACGCATGTTTTGTTGTGTTATCAATGCGCAACATTGTATAGTTTCTTCATCAGTTTTGCTAATAGCATGTCTGCACAAAACTCCAAATTTGGTAACCCAATCTTCCGTCTTGATTTAAATTACTTTTGATTTGGCTTGCAACAGGGTGACGTACACTATTCCTAAGATAACAGTCTGTCTGTAGATTACTGAAGCATCAGAAAATCCATGAAGTTTGCTGGAGTCTCCAACTTAATATATCTACCTCGGGACCTGTTTTGAGCAGCTGGGCAGCTGTTTTACCCTTTTTAAGTTAGTTGTTAGCTAAAAGAACATCGCCAACAAAGAAATCTTGCTCTAATATTTTTGTTGTTTATGAATTGGTGGCCGATGCGGTTTCGTAGGTCAATGATTTTAATTTAAAGTCTTGGATTTATCGAACTTCTAGATAATACGTTGATATGGCGATAAATGTAATTCAGTGCTTTCGCCGCCCGAGTAATATTTCTGCTAGGTATGTTGTTGTCTGTTCTGCATGATGCGTCGAACACTACTTTTAGCTTTGGCTGTTTTACCATGTTCTCGTATTACTGGCTATTGCAGAGAATAATATTTCCCTTTGTTGATTTTATGACTTGACACT
The DNA here is from genome assembly GCA_030620095.1 of Kuschelorhynchus macadamiae. Taxonomy (NCBI): domain Eukaryota; kingdom Metazoa; phylum Arthropoda; class Insecta; order Coleoptera; family Curculionidae; genus Kuschelorhynchus; species Kuschelorhynchus macadamiae. The sequence goes on along the minus strand of JAUTXW010000492.1, from coordinate 131,238 downwards.
TTCTTTATGTAGCCCGGTTGCAGGTATCCTTCCATACATTCGGAGTATTATTCATAAAGTTGTTTGTCCCTGTTGTTTCTTTCTAGTTGTTAATCTTGCTACCGCTCTCGACTTTGATGGTCCTAGTTGTGGAGGGTTGTTCTTAAATAGGATCTGAATAGTGTAGGTTCCATCCTGATTCCTCCTAGTGGTATGTTCTGAGAATTCTTCTCATGTTTGATCTTCAGGCCGTGGATGTTATTCTAGATCAATTTCTTCGATTTCCCAAATTTCCTATAGCTGCTTGTCTTCGTCGACGCTCGCAATCACATTGGTTATTTTAGGTTGTTTGATTTAGTACTTATTATGTGACCTGATAAAATCCAGCCAAATGTTGCCCTATTAGGCCAGAGTCTTTCATGAGACCTTCAAAAATTATTTTTCTATAATCTTCCGCTCCTAATATGATATCTATTGGAATAGATTTGTTAAAAGCTGGATCTACTAAAATGGTGTTTTGTCACTATTTTACGTTTATATTTCACAACGCCTGATTTCGAAGTGCCTTTAGAACTATGAGTTCTGTATTGAAGTTGTATTTGTTGGGAAAACGTGATTTGAATTTGGTTTCCACCTCCCAATTTCTGCTCTTATTTATTGGCATGTAAGCAATATCATGTGCGCAGCTTCTTCAGTTATAAAAGATGGTCGAGAATCTTGTTCAATGAACACCATAAGGATCTGGGGCATTCCGAAATTGGATTTCCTTGACACTTAGGCAGTTGCAAGCAGTATTTTCTTCTGTTTCTCTTCTTTTTTTGCGTGACAAGCTTTTCTGAAATTGTTGTTCTGTTTCTCGTGAGGCTTGTTCTGGCACTCAAGATGGGTTCTTGTCTTTGTTTGTCGGATGGGTATCTGTTGTTTTTGCGACCATCTTCTGTGACTTCTGATTTTGCTCTACTGATCCGCTCCATGGATTGAAGACGTCGCTTCTGAATATTAAATAATTTCTGAAGAGTGAAACATTTTTTTGTGGCTTGTTAAGGGTTTTTTAATAGAGCTTATGGTTTCTGAGTCCAATTTTCTTGTAATTTCTCTACTCATAATTTTTAATGCCTTATTGATTCGTCTAGGATTCTATCAAGCAATTTGGGGATGCTAAGGCAGTCATTCTGGTAGCGTTGTTTCACCAATTCCCGGGCAGTTTTATAGTTACACTTCGGAGGCGTGTCTTCAGAAACTGCATCCCTTATTACTTAGAAATTATTTGATTCTGGTAAATAATTTTAATAGAGAAATCGCAGAACGTTGGCCATTCTTCAGAGCTTCCGCTAATCACCGGGGGTTTCAATATTGCAATGTTATTACTGGTGGGGGCTAATTGACTCTGTTTAATCTTGCTATTTAATGTTTAATCTTGCTATTTAAAGCTCTTGGGGTCAGCTGAAATTTCTCCCTAATGGCCAAACAAACTTCCAAGTAGTCCTTACTAACTGAGTTGAATGAGACATTATTTCTTCAGGTCATGTCTTGAACAATGACTTTGATCAGTTATTTCTTCTTCAGCTTTCTTGCAGTATCAATGATATTTTTTGTTTTTTCGTGTTTATTTTTGATTTGGTCCTAATTTCTCTTAATCTAGGTCAAGTTTGCAGATATCTTCTATAGCTGTTGAATAGGTTTTCACCTGCTTGTATGGCTTGTCGGGTGGCTTTATAGTTTTGTTTCTTTAGAAGCTTCATGTTGCTTCTCTAGAGGTAGTACTGGCGGTCGACATCTGGTTGCCGTATAGTTTTGTTCCTCTAGGAGTTTCATGTTGCTTCTCTAGGGGCTGTACTGGCGGCGTCTGGTGTCCGTATAGTTTTGTTATTCTAGGAGCTTCGTTTTGGCTTAAAAGATCATGAACATGCTATAAGGGGTTTTCTCTAAGGTTCTGATTTGGCGGCAAGGAGCTTAAAGGTGTTAATCTACTAATGGTACATTATATGAGCACAAAACACTGATCGAATTGATACTGATTTTCAACCAATAACGGGATCAAGTTAATTTCAAAAATAAGCCAAGGAGAATTTAATCTAATTAAAATCTTAAATATGTAATATTTAAGAAAAAGATATACAAAAATAGACAGTTATATTAATCTTGACTTGGCTTTTAAGTCTGTTCTAAACTGCACAAAAATAACCCATTTATTGTGGACAAATACATTCAAAAAATTGTTATTGATTATGGAAACCTATCAACTTATTTTTTTATGTCCAGATTGCATTATGCCTTTCCTAACTTAAGTGAAAAAGACAAGTTCAACGAGTTTAAACTTGGGAATATTTCAAATTACTCAGTATACCTAATAAGGTTGTTTTTTTTAACATATTAAAACCTAACTAATTAGTTTTAGTATTACATTGCGACCAGAATGAATACTCATATATATATATATATATATATATATATATATATATATATATATATATATATATATATATATATATATATATATATATATATATATATATATATATATATATATATATATATATATATATATATATATATATATACATATATATTTAAATATATAAATATTTATATATATATATATATATATATATATATATATATATATATATATATATATATATATATATATATATATATATATATATATATATATATATATATATATATATATATATATATATATATATATATATATATATATATATATATATATATATATATATATATATATATATAAATTTGTTTCTTAAACCTTTTATTTATAATTACTTCGAAAATATTTCTTGGGTCTAGGTTTCTGCATTGAAACAATAGTGGTTATATTTCGCTCGACGTTTCGCTTTTGATTAAAAGCATTTTCAAAAGCATTTATTTTAACTAAAACGAGAAAGAAAAAAAAAAAAACAATATCAGTTCGATACAAACTGGTTTGTTAAAATTGCCGTTTTGTCAATTATAAAAACACTGATAAAGTAAAATTTCTTCAATTAATCCTAAAACATTTAGCAGTCGAACACTTTTCTAAAATGACTTTCACATTTTAATATTTTTTAATGTGTAAAATTGTGAAAGAAATTTTAGAAAAGTGTTCGACTGCTAAATGTTTTAGGATTAATTGAAGAAATTTTACTTTATCAGTGTTTTTATAATTGACAAAACGGCAATTTTAACAAACCAGTTTGTATCGAACTGATATATTTTTTTTTCTTTCTCGTTTTAGTTAAAATAAAATATGCTATATATATTGAAAACGCTTTTATATATAATATATATATATATATATATATATATATATATATATATATATATATATATATATATATATATATATATATATATATATATATATATATATATATATATATATATATATATATATATATATATATATATATATATATATATATATATATATATATATATATATATATATATATATATATATATATATATATATATATATATATATATATATATATATATATATATATATATATATATATATATATATATATATATATATATATATATATATATATATATATATATATATATATATATATATATATATATATATATATATATATATATATATATATATATATATATATATATATATATATATATATATATATATATATATATATATATATATATATATATATATATATATATATAAATATATATATATATAAATATATCTATATATATAAATACATATATTGTTCCGGATTGGCCGGTACACAAACACGTAGAATCTGAATGCACTCCTTTTATTCAAAACACAGGTTACAGGTATCAAAGGTAGACACTGGTTATACTTAACAATCGTAACTAAGTTAACTTTAAACTTGTCAAAGTCAGGTTTTTAACACTTCGAAATCTCAATTACAACTGAATCAAAATGAGTCCTCGCGGCGCGCTTATATAGCCTTTAGAAAAGGATGGAATGATCTAGAATCTAGAATTCTAGAATAATCTAAATAGTACAGGGTGAGATGAATTAAGCCTAACAGAACATTCGAGAACGGTTTTTGACACTGACGGTTTTTAACATAGTCGTTACATGGATAAAAATTAAGGTAAGTCTACTTCAATAAAATAACAAACAATAAATAAATTCATCTAAATCTTAAAAAATCTATGACTAGGGCTAAATTCGTAACATTGCCCCCTTCCCAGAGTTGATCGTCCCGATCAATAATCTTCGGTATCTTGGTAACGGGCTAATCTATGGAGATGCACCACTTTCATTTTTGCATGAGGGCTTTTCTGAATTCGGTATACCAAGTCATTCAGTCGGGTCACCACCCGATACGGGCCTTCCCATGATTTCTGCAAATTCGGCGAGCGTCCCTTAGTTCTTTTTGGATTGTATAACCAAACTTTTTCACCGACTGTAAATCCAGTGTGTTTGGCTCGTAGATCATAACGTGACTTCATTCTATCGCTTTCTATCTGTAATTTATGGCAGACTTCTTCATGGATTTTTCTGAGGCGTTTACTAACCTGGCTGGTTAGTAATCCGTAGTTGTTATCTTATTGTTCGGAGGTCGTCCAGTCAAGAGGTCGACTGGAAGCTGTAAATCAGATCCAAATATTACACTGGCACGTGTTTTTCCAGTGGATTCATGAACTGCAGAGCGATAGACCAGTAAAAATGGTTGAATACATTTATCCCAGTCACTTTGTTGTTCATTAACTTGGATTTTCAGGTACTTCTCCAAAGTTCTATTAAATCTTTCACCCATTCCGTCTGACTACGGATGAAGAGGTGTTGTTCTTGTCTTATGAATTCCTAATAGGCTGCACAAGCTTTTGAATACATAGGATTCAAAATCTCTGCCTTGGTCGGAGTGTATTTCCCTTGGAATTCCATATCGGCAAATCCATTCATGAAATAGTACGTTGGCGACAGTGATGGCTTCTTGATTGGGTATTGCGTAGACTTCTGGCCATTTGCTGAAGTAATCCATCGCTACTAACACAAAGCGATTCCCGGACTTACTAACTGGAAATGGTCCTGCTACATCTATGGCAATTCGTTCGAAGGGTGCTCCCACGTTATACTGCTTCATTTTGCCACGAGTACGAGTTTGGGGTCCTTTACTGGCGGCGCAGTCTTCGCAGGTTCGGCACCAATCTTTCACATTTGTACGACTTCCTAACCAATAAAACCTTTCTCGAACTTTTTCAAGAGTCTTCATAACACCAAAATGTCCGCCTACACCGTTGTGTACGGCTTGCAACACTTCAGGAATTCTCTTTGAGGGCAAAATAGTTTGTTATTTGTTATTTTTGCCATCAGAACTTTCCCAGATTCTTTTTAACAGGCCGTCTTTTATCACCAAAAAGTCTCATAAAGCCCAGTATCCTTTAAATTTCTGAGATTTGGCTTCAATTTCTCGGTAACAAGGTCTTGGTGAATTTTCTAATTTCAGTTTAATTATAGGGCTAATATCTGGGTCTTCTTGCTGATCTTTGGATAACATTTTAGAGTCCCACTCTGGAGAGCTTTGAAGTGCTGTTCTTCGGCAATGAAAATCGTCAGAATCTTCTCTTTCCTCGTGTCTGTTGCAATGTTTACTTTCTGGGCATGGTCTTCTTGATAAAGCATCAGTATTTTTATGATCTAACCCTTTGCGATGTTCAACTTTAAAGTCATATTCCTGTAGGCACTGCAACCACCTGGCTATTTGTCCTTCGTGATTCTTAAATTGTAGAAACCATTTGAGTGATGCATGATCCGTCCTTAAAAGGAATTTTTGCCCATACAAGTACTTATGAAAGTGCTCCAATGTTTTAACAATAGCCAGTAGTTCCTTCCTTTTCACACAGTAGTTGCGTTCAGGTTTAGAAAGAACCTTGCTGAAATAGGCTATTACTTTTTCTTCGCCATTTTGTACTTGTGACAAAATACCGCCAATAGCGGCATTGCTAGCTTCGGTGTCTACAATAAACATCTGGGATGGCGCAGGATATGACAACACTGGAGGATTACACAAGGCTTGCTTCAAGTTGTTAAATGCTTCTCCACATTCTTGGGTCCATACATAGCTGTGACTGCTTTCAGTAAGTCGATGTAATGGTCTAGCGATATTAGCAAAACCTTTTATGAATCGTCTGTAGTACGTACAAAGTCCCAGAAACCTCCACAGTTCATATCTGTCCTTTGGTATTGGCCAATTTTGAATGATTTCAGTCTTCTCAGGATCGGTTTTTACTCCATGTTCGGTAATTACATGGCCTAGATATGACCTTCAAATGTTTTTCCAAGAAAATCTTAACAAATCTGTGACTAGGTCTAAATTCGTAATATATATATATATATATATATATATATATATATATATATATATATATATATATATATATATATATATATATATATATATATATATATATATTTTACTCCTTCACGGATGGAAAAATACAATGTGTTTTCATTCCGGGTGTACATCCGTTCACTACTGTCGTTCTGAAAAGAACAGTTTTGCTGACGTTTCGCCAAAATCACATTTGGCATTTTCGAAGCTTTCTTTCTCGCGTCCGAATAGAGACTGTCTCTATATATATATATATATATATATATATATATATATATATATATATATATATATATATATATATATATATATATATATATATATATATATTAATTGGACTTCTTTTTTGGGTATAGGTTTATTTGCAAAATCAAACAATGGGATTAACTTGACGTTTCGCCTATTATATATTCCTTATTTTTTTTTTTTTTTTTGGTATATATGGCTTTCCTTACCTACCTATATATATATATATATATATATATATATATATATATATATATATATATTTTCGATCGGATGTTGTTGGTTCAAGTGTTGGCGTGGAACTCAGCGATCGGCATGCCTCGTCCGGTACCTGCCAGAAAATTGGATTTTCATATTTTTTTACCGTCTTACTAAATATAGCTCTACGCTATCCATTCGAAAGTCAGTAGCTATATCATAAAGACTGTATGTAAATTTTAATATAATGATACAATACCAGATAAATCTACCAAATTCTGATACATTGTGTGTCATGAATAATGTTAAGTTTTGCCCAGTAGTTTTTTTTTAATTTATTGTCTATTTTTCTTTTGGCAGCTGACAGACTTTTGACTATTGATTTTGGGTACGGACCTTTATTTTTTGTTAATACTAATGAATAGTTTAGAGTTTGTTAAGTTTGTATGTCATATTACCAGTGAATGCAAAATCACATATTAAGGGCATAATCTGCACTTCCGTCTCTGACAACTCATGAAGGGTGTCAGAATATTACAGCAGAATCAATTTTAAGTAGTGTGTTAGTTATATTATTTATATATTACAATAACTAATTATTTATAACAAAAACTTTAATAATACTGATATTATTATTATATCATTTTTAATCTCTTTGCGTTTGTTCTCAGTTTAAGCATATATTTCTTGGTACAGGCTAACACAATTAATGACTTTATTCACGACACTTCTGCCTTAAGCATATTAGTTTAAACTGTTTAACTTTATCATGTTAAAGAATAACTTCACTTGCCGGAATACCCGGTTTATCTTGAGAGATTAATTAACTATGCTTACGCTTTTGTACTTAACGTGTCTCAAAAAACTAAGCTTATAAATAATGATCCCATATTAGTAGATAATTACTAGGTACCCATCTATATCTACATTAAAACAACAATATATAGAGCGTGAGAGAGGAATGAGTGCAAATATTTTTTAATGCCTGAAGGCAAGCGTCATTTTAAACACAAAATTTGTAATAACCTTGAATGAAACTTAACTATTTCTCAGAAAAAAGTAAACGTTAAATTTATTTTGTTGTAATCAAAACAAAATATTAAATACATTTTTAACTTTTTGTTGCTAATAAGAATTAATATATTAATTTAGGTTTTTGTTAAGAATATCCAAAAAATCAAAATAATTAGGGTACTAAATGAAACTTATTTTAAAACACATGATCCGGCAACGCATAGAAAAGCCCACCTGCATTACCGGAGACATTAAATATTTCTGAACAAATATTTGTATCTATTTATTGTAATAAAATTTCAAATAAGTAGATGTGCTCCATGGATATTCGTGTGTGTTTGAAAATGTATACTGTTGAGTTGTTAAAAATGCTTATTTACAGAAAAGCTTGAAAATAACTCATATTTAGTAATAATTTATCGGGAAATATTTGTAGGCAAAAGACTAACTTTATTAAATCTTTAACTTTGAGGTATTATAAAGATATTAGTGTTCCGTGGTGATAACAGTAATGACGAAAACGATCTTTACAATCGAATTTTTTGGTTCAGCCGAGCAAATAAATAAAAAATAAAACTATAGGTACATTTCCGGCAGTTTGTAAAAACTTGATTAGCCGTTGCTGCACTTGTAATGGTGACCATTCTAAAACTTTACTTTTATTAGTGTGTTGTCTGTGCTGAAGGTGAAAAATTTTAAAAAGGGGTATTTCTTATTAATAATTATTGTTCATCCGGAATATTGATTTCTTAATTTAAAAACATACTAGATTCAAGCCCGATGAATCATTAATAATATTTTCCTAGAATAAATAATCGAAATAAATTTAAAATCTGTTTCTTAACTAGAATACAATGATATCTTAGCGTTTAAAGTAATAAGTCATAGAACTCTCAGAAAGTACAACTCCAATGATGCTTACATGGGTGTTGACTTCCCGGATTTATAAGATTTTTTGCTTAAAATGACCCGTACATGTACATGTCAAAATATTTGCACTTATTTCACTTTCACCCTGTATAAAAAATTCTGCCAAGGTTAGCTCAACACCTTACCTCATTGGGCTCAGCTTATTATGGTAATGGATTTTTAAAATCTATTAGTTTCTATATTAGGTAGATAAATGATCCAGTGAAGCTCATCATTCATTTTATTATTTATATTTGTGTTTAAGGTAGTACGAACTAGTTTACTAATCAGTCCAACTAGTGACTAACTATCAAACAGGTTTTTTGTTTAAAAAAAACTGAGATCAAACATTTAACATTTTATTTGTGTCTTCTACCTATTTGATATGAAATATTCTATACATCTTAAAAAAGGGTCAGTGCTGCAGAACCATAATTAGGGATTTTCAAGATGACTACAACGAAGCGCTGCCTACAAAAAAAAATAAGATTGGCGGTTAGCGCTCCAAATTTTACTAGTAGTCAGAAATTGTTGAGATCGGAGATTATAGGCAAATGTAAACAATTGTTACCTTTGTTAAAGTAATAATATTTTTCATTAAGTATTTCACTAACTGAAAAGCTCATTGCAATATTTATCTCGAATGAAACGTTAACATGCAACAAGAGCGATTTGTTAAAAATGACTGGTATTAACAATTCTAAACGTACAGTTAACATGCAACATATTGTTTTACTTTAGCAATGTTATTAAAATTGTGTGTCACTTAAGAAATGGAGAGTAATAAATTTAAGTGTACGCCTCAAATGCCACCAAAGAAAAAATACAGTATATATATATATATATATATATATATATATATATATATATATATATATATATATATATATATATATATATATATATATATATATATATATATATATATATATATATATATATATATATATCTTGTTTGAAAATCGCTTTTCACACTCATGTGTCTTATGTCACATTCTGTGAGAGGACCTGTTTTTAAAACTTATATTTCTCTTCATTTTAATTTGCAACAATATTTTTATATAGTTGCATAACACGGTCATAAATAACACATTTAATAAATATACGAACTTAATAAAATATATTAACCACATATTTTGTAATTTACAATTGTGCGACCATTTTCTCTTGATATACGGATTTGGGGCCAAAATCAGTTTACCGTTTATAAACTAACTCATTTTTTTGCTAAAAGGTAATTCAGACAAATTGATTACACATGTACATCCTTTCAATCACAAAGTACGTCTGGCTACTTATAACCCGGAAAAACAAACAAAAACTTCATCTACAGTCTACAAAAGCTCAAAACTAAGGTAATGTACTGTAGGCCGTAGTTGCCTTGAGTGTCGAATTGAAAATTAGTTTACGTGGGATTTAAAGCCACTGGAAACGAAGAAGAGAAGAAAGTGGGAGGTCTTGTCTTGGTCTATGTGTGTCGATGGAATACATGTAGGACGATACTCGTGTCGATCTGACGAAGATGAAAAGATAAAAGCTTGTCGGAGTAGAATATACTGTCATATGTATAGATCAGAAACAAATTGTCTACAATACGATGATGCTCGAGAGAAACAATCTTCTTGTGATTAATTTGGATAGAACTGAGGATATTTAATGAAGCTGTTCTTCAGAAAAAAATATCATTTGGTTTGTATCTATGTATCTGTGTGTGCATGTTTTATAGCTCTAGTGTAAACCAAATGGCCAGCATCTCTCTTTACACATATAAATTTCTATAAATGTCATGTATTTATTTTGATATCCCATTATAATACTATCCTGTTCTCATATGATATTATTCTATACATAACATTAACTTAGGCTAAATCTTAACGAAACCGATAAATTACTTTTTTAGTAAGTTTTTAAATTTTTTATTTTCAATGATGTTTATCTTTAGGATTTTTTGTTGTTTCTCTTTTTTTCCACTTTTCTTCTTTTTGCGGTTGAATTTCATATCTATCATCGTATCATATCCATATTCTAAAATAATGTTTAAGCAATATTTCAGCTATAATGTTAATTTTGCTTCATTTATAAATACATTATTTAGGGCAATTAAATTATTTAAATCAGAGGGCAATTGTACGCGTGTTCTTTTGGTAAAACATATAATATATCTCCATGAGATTTAATGCTATGTTCAAAATTTCCGATTTCACTACATTCTCACTTTCTATTTCAAAGGCCATATATTTTGGAGAATAATTAGGAAAGCTGTTCTAAAAAAAGTAAATCAATTTTTTTTAGCGGCTGCTCTAGCAGTTGATGCAATGTGATCATAGCATCGTAGATACCAACAGGGTTAAAATTAATGATACCGACAGGGTTAAAAAAATGAATTATGGTTGATAATGACAAAAGTCAAATTAGGAAAAAAGACGAAGTCAAACAAGTTCTTTGCTTCCCATTCGAGCATTTTTAAGGCCCTCTACTAAAGATATCATTACTCTGTATTGACCGTCCATTTTTGCTATGAAAGTAGGCTTGGAAAACTTTATAATGTAGTACCAAATCAATAAAAATTTCATAGAAGATGTGTAATTTGTTTCCTGCGGTCACAAGAATCAACTACTACCAGTCTCAATTCCGTGGCATTTAGTACTACAGGAGCAAAGGCCTGCCTGCTATTTTACTAAGAAAGATACACAAAAGATGCAATAGAACCTAAGTGTTGTAGAACATATGTTCTTCTATTTTTCAAAAAAGGTAGCAATTGCAATATTGTACAACCAATAACAATAAAAATAATATTTTATAATGTATTACTAGCGGAAAATAGACCTCATAATATTAAAATGCAAAAAAAACCCTGAAGCACAGAATAAGTAAGATAAATATCGTAAAATTGAATCCGTAAATCTTAAAATTTATAAATTTTATAAATAACTGTTTTCTTTAGCACAGTGTAATAACTCTGCTTTACAAATACCTATTTGTATTTAGAACCAACCATATATATCTTATTGTTTCAAGTCCACATTTTGATTTAAAATTATTTTGTACTATAGCCAGTTTACTTCTAATAATCATGACGAATTGTAAAAAAATATAATCAGTTCGTTTATTTGTGAGATAATAAGAAACCGAAAATCTACATACAATAATCGAAGTATTTTCGTAATAAGAAAAGAATAATTTCAACAATTATACCGTTAATTAAAGGTTAACATAAAAGAAACATTCTTTTGTATTATTGGATTCCATTCCATGCCTGTTTTTGTTTAAGTGTTTCTAATAAATATATAATTAATTAGGTGTAATACTAAAATGCAGTATCGAAAACATAAATACGTTCCTATTTATTACGCCAAGCCAACCCCAGTGTTATATATATTAATTTTTGTTGGTAAGTAATTATAGGTAACTTAGTTTTTTTAAAAAAGTCGATAATCAATATTTGCTAGATACTGTTAATCTCATCTTGAATCTCGAGAATCAATTGAAATCTGATCACGTCTCGGGTCTCGTCTCATGATTGAACACAACTTCGAGCTGCACCGAATGTATAAAATGCCTTTTAGTTTGTGCTTTCCTTCTCAAGGCGCATTATAATTTCATTTAAGCACTCAAATAATTTTCACTATATACGTGATTTTAAAGCAATAAATGTTCAGACTTGATTAATTTCAAAGCATGTTTCAATAAAAATAAAATGAGCATGGTAATTTTAATTTCGTTTTAAAATTGTATGAATATTTACAACATTTCAGGGTGTTTCAATAAATGTTCTGAAATTCTCCTAAAAATATTTTACTTTATATATTGCGTGGTCCAAGAAATTTGACTGATATCCAAAACTATTTTTATTTGTAATTTCCGGAAAAAAGTTATGCTTCATATAAGTTGGTGCATGACCTAGAAATTAAGCTCAATTTATTATGTTTTAGCAGTAGCGTCCCGACCAGCGGCAAATTACAAAAACCTTCCTTAGTGAAGTGTAAAGTACACTTATTTTGTGAAACGCATTTTGTTTGAATAAATTGCTTATTTTTTTTAGTTCTGCCCAGCTTCTGTATTTGATTGATATATAAGTAATTTGATTATTTTCCTGTTTTTCGATTGTTATTTCGTGTATTTAAATAAGAAATTTTTTAATATCAATTTTAGGTGTCCTTTTTTACAATGTATTATAACATTGACGAAGAATCAAGAATATGTGTATTAAGAAGTCAACATATCTAAATAAAATTTGTTTAAAATTACTTAATTGTAATTGTAAATTTACATCAAACTTATAAGATTAAAATTACAAATACATAACAAACTACTTGAAATAAAACCACTAAAACTAAAAAAGTCCTAGATAATCCTAACTAAAGACAGATTACACTCCTAGTAGAATAAAACAAAATATTTCCTAAATGGATCCCGACTTTGTGTTATATTCCGTATAGTTGGGATCCATCTAGAGATTTCTGTCCTCTTTAAGGCATAATTTCTGTAAATGACCTTAATACAGTCATTTCAAAAAATAATATCGTTTAGCTTCATGCATTGATCAATATTCGGCACAAAAATATTTATTTTCTTGATAAAGATTAACGTTTTAGTATACAATAATTCTTAGTTCTTAGGCAACAATATAGGTATTTAAACTAGGCCACATAAAACTGATATTATTTAAAAATTCCATGTTTAATTACACTCTCAGAAACTTAAGAAATAATTAAGTTATTTATGTCAATTAAATTCAATTAAATACATCTGAGCAAAGCTACGACAAAAAATGAGGACCATTTTTATATAAACTTTATTTGTACCTCGCAAAATAACGGTATTTTACCCTCCCTTGGTGAATAAAATAATTCCATTTCTTAAATATATAAGCTTATAATGAAAAAGTTGCTTATTTTTCTTAGTTTTCCTCAGAATATATTGAATTTAGTTGACATTTAAATAATTTGATTATTTGCTTGAATTTCGGTTTCATTTGTCCGAGTGCTATTTCGTAATCTTCTGCAGGCCGGCCGGAAAGTTCAACTTTATGAAGAATAAGATTTTCTGAAAAATTACAAATACAAATGTGTTCCAAACCAATTAAACTGCAAGCTGTAGATAAGCCAAGAATATTTATTATTTTGCAATATTTTCATTATTAGTAGTTTTATAGATTTTTTATTTTTGTTTAGTTTTAACCCGTATAAGTAAAAGTTATTTCCGATGTTTGTTACATTTCACTGATTTGTAATTTGTATTTGTTTTTTTTTTGCTATGCCATTAATATCTAACCACCCACATGGTGTCTTGGCCCACACATTGTTCGGTCTTTCTAATAATTTCCTTATGATACAGCATCATTTGCAAAGAGTTTACCAACGTAAATCACTTTTTTATAGTCTGTCAGACGTTTCATGTGGGTTTGTGTAGTTTTACTAACTTTTACTACTTTTGTTTGTTGCATTATGTAATACAATTTTTTGCGGATAAAATATTAACAAGTTTTTATTCGTCACTTTCCTCTTACGCAAATTGTAAAGAAATTACCCTTCGAGATTTTTTCAGATATTTACGTTTCAGGGTCCCTAGACGATGAAAAAAATGTTTTGTCTATTTCGCCTGCCTGTCTACCTATCTTGCTGTCTGTCGGTTAAAAAAGTTCCAAAATAGATTTTTAAAATGTATTGGCACGAAACGCCTAGCCTTGCTTGTTTATGATCGATATGCCAGTCATCTTGGAGCGCAATGAATATTGCTATGGAGAAACAGATAAGTAGGTATGGTCTTATTTCAGGCAACTATCTTCATGTTCCGAATCGTTGGAATTCCCTTATCCCTCTGAAAATCGTTTCCCCTTACTTCAGATGCGACTTCGCTCGGGAATCCCTGGGAATCACCATATCCCTCGAGAACCCTTATCCCTGGGGAATCCCCATATCTATACGAACACGAGTGTACAGGCGGGCCTTCTGAAACTTTTCTGACAAACTTTAAGGCGTGATTCTGCAACAATAAAAATAAAAACAATATTCTAACAGGGGTCCAAAAAGATTTCGTTATAGATAAACTAAATATTATTTACTTCTTTTGGTTAAAAATATTTTTTTGGGTTTATTGTAAAATCATCACTTTTGGATCAATGTTTATAGGAAATTATTTCTTATTACTTCCCTTGTAAAAGGGAAGTATTGTAATCGTAAAAGAAAACACCCTCCGAGATTTTTTTTGACCTTTACGTTTAGATGCCGAAAAGCATGTTTTCTCAATTCCTTCGGTCTGTGTTTTCGCGGCATACCTAAAAAACTACTTACCCCGGTTGACTTCAAATTTTAGTCAAAAATTAAAGGTCATATGGGGATGACCTGGTATTATTTTGGTAAAAATCTAATATGGCAAAACAAAATGGTGGCCTAAAATTATTACTAAAAAACTAAGTATCTTATTTATCTCACATTTTGCATAAAAATTATATAGGAATTAACGGGTGAAATTTTGGTACAATCCAAGATGGCAGAACAAAAAAGCTGAAACAAAATGGGGGCCTAATAAAATATTTCTAATCGTGAGAAAATCACCCTCTGTGTTTTTACATATCCTCAAATTTTAGAGTCTCTAGATGCAATAAATATATTTTATCATTTCACTCCTGTGGGTTTGTCTGCCTGTTTTTCAGTTCGCAGCATAGCTTAAAAACTACTTATCAAATTTACTTGAAAGTTTAGACAAAAATTTAGAGTCATGAGGATAACCTGGTAATATTCTGGTAAAAATCCAATATACCGGAACAAGATGGCCGCCTAGTAAAACGCTAAAAATGTATTACTAAAAAACTAATAATCCAAATTACCTCAAATAATATAAATAAATCGAGGTGTGAATATAGAGATTTGGTAAAGTTGTGGTACGAATTTAAGATGGCTTAACAAATATAATTTTTTTAAAAAGATCGTAAAAATGCTATTTATTTAACTTTTACAGAAAAATTATATGTGATATAGGGATAAACAAAATGGCGGTGTGTGTCAATGTAAAAACTATTTATTGAATTTATTTTAATTATGCCCAAAAATCAAATATGGCATAGGTAGAAACTGGTAAAATATGGATAGGAATCAATATGATAGAACAAATTGGCACCCAAAAAAATGTTTAAAAGGACAGTATATATGTATTATTAAATGACGATGTACTGAACTAAAACTGGGTCACACTTCACTTTTCGCAATAAAAGGAAAAATTCATAACGAGGGAAGTTCCGGGTAAAGGAAATTTACCGATTTTTTTTTGTTGGAGAACTACTCCTTGTTTGTCGGGAGTATTTCTGGACCCCCGTATAGCGGATATAATATGGCCATTCATTTTTTTTATTAACAGTAGTTATAATAGGGGAGCGCCTCCTTCTCCTCCTCTTCCTCTCTCTCATGTCCCTCATTCTTAACTTCCTCCCCTTTTATTCTCATTCGCATCATATTTTTAATTTTTTCTCTTTGTTCTCCCACATTTGATTTTGCATTCTTAAGTCTTATAAATAGGTGCATCAAGATCATTTTAGTATGTTAAGGTACGAGTGACTATTAATAATAATATTAAAATAAAATGAGTGAATCAGTTGGAGAAAGAAATCGATCCATTCCGCTTCAGACAATTAGCCTCGAAGAAATTATACCAGGAGTTCAAGAAGAAAATATACCATTAGTTCGAGAAGAAAATAATGGGATTGTTTTAAAAAATTTGAACAAAACTGAGAGTGAAGAGAAAAAAGTGTTTTGTGCTATTTGTTTTGAAATAATCGAATATTATGATTCATGTAGACCAAATACATGTTCCCACATTTTTTGTTTAAAATGTATTTTAAGATGGAATGATGAAAATTGTTGTTCTATAATGGTAAACAATTGTCCTGTATGTCGCACTAGATATTACTATTTGGTACAAATCTTCAAAGATGTAATTAGACATCATTTTGTTGTAATTTTAAAAAGAGGATAATATTTTTTTTATAATTTGTGTTTGTGAAAACTCTGGTAACAAATAATTTTGTAAAAAAAAGTAAATGTAAATATATATATAATAATTGGCACACATTTTTTCCTTTTCCTATATTGAAACGACAACAATGATCTAACAAGTTTTTTAATACATACTAATTTTCACATTACATAACAAAACAATTGTTATGGGTTTACACAAAAAGTGCCACGCCCTAAAATGGCACTACTTTTGCAAATCGAAGCTTAAATTTTCTTATGGGAATTTACATGTAAAAATGACGGTTTTGATTGTCGGACCGGCATAGCCTAATCTACTACTTTTTAATTATACTAATAATATTAATATAATTTGCATCAAGTAAGAGAAAACTCAATTGAAGACAGAAACAAACGTTAACAAAATGTTATGCTAATATATGAGTGCTTCTAGTGGCAGTTGACATAATCGACACTTTTTTTTTTACATATGATTAGCTATTTCATTTACAAATACAGTGTCAGATGTTAGAATAAAAAGAAGTATTTTGCATATAGCACTGAAAATATATAACCGCTTATAGTAACAGTTGACATTTTTTAAAATTAATATTGTTGACGTATTCTACTTATTATCTTTACAATTTATGTTTAAAATTAATATTTTTGACATTATCTACCCATTACGTTTATAACCCATATTTAAAATTAATATTGTTGAAATAATCTACACATCACCTTTACAAACTATGTTTATTATTAATATTTAACAACATAATCTTCTATCTCTTTGTTTTCATTTTTATTGCAGTAAAAGCAAGCATGTTCAGGAATTAGTAGAAAAAGATGTATCCTACAAATAGCACAATGTAAATCAGAAGCACTAACAACATAAGCTCTTTTGTAGTGGCAGCTCACATGATCGGACTCCCCTCTCCGTAAATATCTCATGTGAATTGCACTACAAGGAAGGCAAATAGCAAATGTTCCTAGTCTTCGACTTTCAATTTTAGAGTAGCTTTGTATAACACATACATCTTTTTCTTCAAAATTATTAAATAATTCACTAGCCCTAAACTTGCTTACTTTTACGTCAGCCTCGGTTCCTAAATTTAGCAGTTGTCCATCCATGTCCACTCCTTCGTCAATTTCCTGATCATCTTCCTCCATCTCTTCTTCTTCCTCCTCAATATAATTAATGTCGATGTTAAACAAGAATGATCTTCTAACAAGCCTAGATGATTTGTCCAAAAATGAATGTTTATAAGTGATGGAATCGCCAAAAGTGAATAAAAATTTCTTCTCTTTCTTCAATTTGAGCGGCGTTCTCCACATTATTTTCTTCAATTTGGTCAGCGTTTCCAATCATATTTTCTGCCATCGTTAGGAGCTTTAGATTTAGATAGATATATTTGATAAAAAACAATTTTGGTTATAGGTTATAAATAGTATCGAGAACTGATATTACAGCGAATGATACTGTATGATCGTCGAGTGGATGTTCTTAAGTATATATCCCATCGACCACTACTTTTACTACCTGCAATACTTAAGTTTTTTTTTTTTTTTCGCTGTCCCTTTCCCTGTCAGGTTCCTCGGGGGGGGGGGGCTTCGCTCCCCTCCTTGCTCCGCCAAACCCCCCTTTACCCCCTTTACCCCCCTTTACCCCCCTCACCCTCACCTTATCTTCTTTCTCTCCCTTCCTTCTTTCTCTTTTTTATATGTTTCTCCTTTTTCCTTCCTTCTCCTTTTTCCTTCCTTCTTCTTTTTCTTTCCTTCTCCTTTTTTCTTTTCTTTTTTTTTAATCTAACCTAACCTAACCTAACCTAACCTAACCTAACATAACCTAACCTAACTTAACTTAACCTGAAGAGGGTAGCCCGAAATTGGGGAGCCGGGATTTGAGTCTCGGAAATTCTGGGGTCGGGGGGGGGAGGGGAAGGGGGGGTAAGGTTGTTGATCGGCTTGGGAAAGTGGTTTTTAGAGATTGTCGTTCAACTTTAAGTAGGACACATGTGATTAACTTTTGCATATAAAATCGCCTCAGCGAAGAGACGAATGCAATTGATTTCTGCATTCACACTGTGCAGAGCTCGCGAGTTTTCTGGTGTTTACATTGTGTCTATTTGGTAATTTTTTAATTTTTATTTTTATTTCTAACATTTTTATTTGGCAAGATTTAATTCTTATATATATTGGTGACATTTTTATGTACATTTGTGGCATTTTTATTTGTTATTACGATTTTTTTCATAATGGACAATTTTTTGGCATCGAGTAGCAAAATAATTGACAATGACTTTGACTTATACACATGTACTCAAATGCAAAATTTTGCAAACCAACTAAACAATGAAACAGACGTATTTACAACTAGTCAACAACAAACTATTCAGGACTTGAATAAAATTATTTACAATAGCCAAGTTCAGAATAATGCCAACAAACACAACAACGAAAAATATTTATTTACAGCTACTCAACAACAAACTCTTGACGATCTTAATGACATTAATGACAACAAAACGGACTTAATTACAACAAAATATGACATTTGATCAGTTTAAAAATATTTGTGCTAACTGTTGGATGGATCCATATGGCTTTCTTGTAATTGACAAAGATTGTGAAGTAAATCACGGCAGATATAGGAGAAAATTCGATTCCTTTATATATTTATAAAAGTAAAAAATTTGCAGTTTTATTTCATTTAAAACTTGTACAGCATGGATAAACGTTTAGCTCGAGAATTAATAAGATCGAGACAAGCCGTGAAGCAGAAATATCAAAGCTTGAAATTAGCTACTTCTACTGCTCAGTCCGAATTAGAACAAACTTATAGACCAATAACACAACCACTTAAAGAGCTAATTTCAAGTATTGGTAAATCCGAACCATTCGATTTAAAAGAAGAAAGAGTTTCAAAGGATGAAGATTTCAAAACACCTACAAAGCTTTATAAAACATCAACTCCGACGAAAAATATTCAGAAAACAGGAAAAACTCCGTCACTCCCTACAGAACTACCAACATTTTTAAATGACAGTAGCATCACTTCTTCCTCTCCTGTAGTACAACCATTGTCATCAACTGTTATATAAAGTCAGAAACTTCAGATCCTTCTAGTGACACAACAACAAATTTAAACTTGTCAGACATATTGGAACAAACTAGAAAAACAATTCAAACCTATGTTGGTACACCATCATATAAAGATTACTTAGCAGATTTTCATGAATTACCCAGATCATATATTGATGAGGGTGTGAAAGATACACAACATAAATTTGACCATTATTATGGAATAGTTCATGACCTCGAAACGGATAAGTTTTCTTTTGGTTTAACACAGATACCGGTAGAAATTATTGGAAAAGACATTAAAGTGGGAGGAATAACGTACACAGGCACGCCAGGTTTATACGAATTGCTTTTCAAAAAAGAACCGAAAGGTTATAAGAAGGAAGATTTAGATAATTACATGAACATTCTAGCTAAAACAAATGTATATCGTAGGAATTTTGATTCAAATGAACAAGTTCAAGGAAATACATCACACAAATATGTTACAATAATAGGACCATATTTACAAAGAAAGGGGATTACAAAGACAAAAACCTTGCCAAGATTAGTTACAGCATTTAACAAACCAAAACCTCCGTTTAGAACAACTAGAGCCAAATCTACAGGAAAGGGATTAATTTTGAAAACAAACAGATCAAATACAGACTATGTATACTGGAATAATGTAAACGAAATTGTTGATAGGCTACGTTTATTAATTTCATCAAGTGATGCGGGAAATAATGCTCATAGTAACGAGATTATCTCTATTATTGAAGAATTAAGAGAAGATAAAGTAATACTATAAATAACAGCTATCAAATATAATCATATTTATTGTTTAATGAAAGCTCAACATGACAGTTGATAAATTTGGACGCCATATTTCAAAACAAAATCAAGAGAAAATAAGTGACATTAATAATTTAAAAAGGAGATTAGGTGAAAATGAAACAAATAATGAAATCTTTGCTAAAAAGCTTAAGGTTTTTGATGAAAATTTTTTAAAGTATGAAAACCAGATTAAAGGAAGTTATACCTCAATTGAAAACGTTAATAAACAGTTGCTAACGCTAAATCAAATAAGTAAAGATTTGCAATTTTTAAATGAACATGTTAAAAAGGAAGACAAAAAATTAAGTGATGATATCAACAAAATTAATAAAATAATGGAAACAAATATAAGAGAAGTAATAATTGAAAAACACAAGAAAAAAATTAAACAATTAAGAACTTTTATAAAAAGGTTAGATGATGAAAAAAAAAGAAATCAAAATAGCATTCTTAACAGTAGAACAATTGACCAACTCACTTTGGAAGAAAATCAACAATATATTTCCTTGGAAAATATAATGTCCAGTGTAATTAGGAAATTAGAACAAGAATTAAATAAAACAGAGGAGGAATTCAAAAATAGTGATAGTAGATCAACTACTTTCTTAACTGGAGAGATAAAAAAATTCTTTAATGCGTTAGAAAAGGAGATTACTAAAATTAGTAAAATTTTAAATGAAAAAAGTTATACAATACAAATTGATAAATTGAATGAATGGGAAAAAACATATAAAAGTTATATTTCGAATTATTACAAAACATAGAAAGTGAACTTCCTTAAAATTGAATAAACAAGTTTGTTGTCATGACAACCGTTAAACAACAAGTCGTTAATGAATTATATAAACCTGCTAGAAAAAACTACAACCGCAGAAGGGTGGTAGTGAAAGGGTTAAATGATCTTTTTCAAGCTGATTTGGTTGAAATGTTACCCTATGCCTTATTTAATAAGGGATTTAAATATATCTTGTTTACCATAAATGTATTTTCTAAGTATGTTTGGGCCGAACCGGTAAAATCTAAATCTGGAAAAGACGTAACAGCGGCAATGAGAAAAATATTAATCAGTGCAAAAACTCCACCAAAAAAACTTGCAAACGGACAGAGGGAGAGAGTTTTTCAATGTAAATTTTCAAAATTTGATGCAACAATTTCGAATTAACCATTATAGCACGTTTTCCAATTTGAAAGCGAGTATAGTAGAAAGAGTGAACAGGACTTTAAAGAATAATATGTGGAAAATATTTAGCATTCAAGGAAATTACAAATGGTTTAATATATTAGCGGATATTGTAAAAGATTATAACAATACAAAACATTCTTCAATAGGAATGAAGCCAAAACAAGTAAATAAAACAAATGAAAATAGAATCTTGAAATCTGCATTTAATCATGCTAAAACGTTAGATATAAAATCTCCAAAGTTTAAAGTGGGTGATCACGTACGAATAAGCAAGCATCGAGAGGCATTTTCAAAAGGTTACACACCAAATTGGTCAAATGAGATATTCCACATTAAAGAAGTTAAGATGACAAACCCTTGGACATATTTAATTCAAGACGAAGATAATCAGGACATTCTGGGTGGTTTTTATGAGCAAGAATTACTAAAAGTAAAGCATACCGATGTGTATCTTATTGAGAAGATTTTGAGAAGGAAAGGAAACAAAGTTTATGTGAAATGGTTAGGACTTGATAAAAAATATAATACATGGATTGATAAAAAAAATATTGTTTAATTAAATTGAAATTAAATTTTAGTTAAATTTGTTTTATTTCTGTTCCTCACTTTATGCTTTAGCTGATACAAATTACAAATTCTTAATGTGCTAATTAATTTCAAATAAAATTCACATTTAGGAAACTAAAATTTTATTAAGTAAAACATCAAATACAATTTTTATTAAAACGTGTCAAATATATTTTATTTCTATGTTCCTCAGATAATATCGAATCTAGAATAAGTTTACAATCTTTATTCTTTTTTCAAAACGGAGTCTATCTAAGTACCACATCTGAAAGTTACTCCTACGGGCTTGTCTGTAAGCAAAGCTCCACTTCACTAACACATGCACCTTATTGTTCTCTTCCAGAAAAGATATTGTTTTCTTCGTAATATTTTCTTTTTGATCCATTTTCATTGTTTTCTTCGTAATATTTTCGTTTTGTTCCATTTTGCTTCAATTTGTTTTCCATTTGTTCAGGATATAAAGCAAGTAATTCCATCATAGTTGAAACATTTTCACTGTTAGGATTTTCTGTTGGACTTATTATATTATAAACATGCGTACACAAGTCGCCACAATCAGCTGAAATATTATTTTGAAATATGTATTGAATTCTTGCCTTTTAAGTATAGATAATCTATAATCAATAATTTCCTTTAATCGCCACAAATTGTCCAAAGACTCTTGTCCTAAGTATATGAAGTGTGGGCCTTTTGTAATTTGTAGAACAGGGGTATCATTTATTTTCTGAACCTGCAGATGAATGTTGTTTATATTCACACTGGTTTGATCAACTTGAGGAAAGTAGAAATTGTTTACAATAATTCCTTGATGAACACAAATGTCTTTCCAATTTTCTTCGGTTAGTGCGATTGAAAATCCAGTTTTTGCACCAATTACAATTTTTGGAGAAAAATCATTTAAACTAATGCCAACAAGAACAAATTTTGACAAAGAATTATTTAAAAAATAAATTTTTGAATTAAGAAGCGTTTCCAAAGGTTTATGAACCACAGCGTTGTTCATAATGACTAAACGAGACTGAAACATATTGTGTTATTCTTGTACTTAAATATTCTCATCCCCACTTTCTTTAAAGTTTCGATTAAAATGGATTAATGAAAAAATAGATTTCCAGTTTGAAATTTGTAATAAAGATAAATAATTAAAATGGTAATGTATAAAAATAATGCAAAGTTTAATGTAACACTAATGATGGAAAAGTAATAATTTTTGAATCCGTCATAATAATTGGTACAGTTGGGGGTTAAAATTTGTAACTGATTATTTTTAAACTCTAACCTTTCTATCCAATTTGTATCAAAAATAGATCGATTTGGATAATGATACAAAATTTTAAAAAATTTACTTGCATTTTCATTTCCATTTATTCGTTCCATCCAACTAATTGTACTATTGTTAATTAATCCAATTTTCATAAATTTACAATATTTACTTAGAGTGATGTCTGTTTTATTAGAAAAACATATTTCACACTGTGTTACGCCAGGGGGATGATGAACATAAAAAACATTTTGGAAAATAAAATAAAGAAGAATAAATTGAGATCTACTGATAGTCATTAAAACAAATTAATAATTATATTCCAAATTTATTAACATTAAGCAGATACTTTCACCACGAAAGCAAAAGCAGTTGTAAAAAAATAACAATAAAATACTTAATTTAAATATATGTAAAAGTTCATAAATAAGGATATTAATAATACTATATAAAATGTGTAGCTTGAAGACTTATTTTGAATGGTTACAATTATTCGATTCCTATTTTTCCATAAACAGTTATTTAAATCACAATTCCTAGCAAATTTCTTATGCTCCACAATAGGATCATCATAACTTAACCAATCAAAAATTTCAATACCACAATAAAAACATTTACAAATATCATTGATTGAAGTATAGTAAAAGCCAGCTCCAGCTAACACTTCTGGTCTCAATTTTCCTTTCCATTTTTTAAAAGTGGAAAGTCGTTTTTCATATGTTTTAAAATAACTGTTATCAATTTCTTTGTCAAAAGTTTCTAAGCACATTTTGTGAAAGACTTATGAAGACTAACTTTGGTTTCAAAAACAACAAATTTAAATACCTTATAATATCTACATAAATATATCTAAATCTTCATGTTCTGCATTCCATTGATACAAAGCAATATCTTGGTGTCCCCAAGCTAATGTATTAAAACTATAGGGAATTTTATACCGCTTATCATCTTCGGAACTCAAAGCCAATTTATTAATTAACTCTGTAAAAATTGTATGTTGTCTAGATCGAAAAACATACATTGAACAAAAGGTTTTAGAATGATTTTCAACAACATCTTTATAATGAATAAAATCCAACTGCTTTTTAATTGCACTTTTTTTAACACCTTTTGCTTTTTTTGTTAAACTGTTTTCCGTTTTAATACAATATGCTTTTGCTCCAGTACCAAAGAAAGCAGTAATGGGTTCACCAGCATATTCATCTTTGAATTTTCCTATAACTGACTTTGTAATAGGCATTTCATGAATATTATTAAATTCATAATTAGATGTGTCAAATTTGTGAATATTTTTTATCATGTCAGAATAAATATTTGGAGTTGTGACTTCTAAAATGAACGAATCGGTATCGGTGTATAAAAGTGAAATATTTTCCTGATAAAGAGGTTTTAAAAAATTATAAAAGAAATCATACATAACAGTTTTAGATATATCTAATATTGAGAAGCCTACATATATTGGTTTATTGTAAGTAACTTGAATCTTTTGCATTTGAATAGCTACCAAGTTTTCAGAAAATATTGTTAAGTCCTTGAAATATGGTTTTGCAATTAAATTCTCAGCACCATCTTTTCTTCTATTTTTTTCCCACTCTGTAACAAGTCTTACGTCAATTCTCCTATCAACATTTTCCATAGTCTTGCCATAAATACTATTATTTGCCAACTTGTAAGTATTACGATCAAATTCATTCTTTGAATCATTTCTTAATCTTGAATTCAAGTCTATATATTTTTCAACCAATCAGATTGAGAAAACTGTAAAACTCTATGAACTTTAGTTAACTTGAGTCCATGTTCCAAACATTGTTTTAATAATTGATAGTGAATAACATATTTTGATTTATCATTTAAATTGGGTATTAATTTTATGCATTTAGAATTTGGCGGTTTAAAGTTTTCTGGACAAAACGGAAAATCGTTATGATAGGAATGTAGACTTGTAGGATATTCTAAATCAACTTCTAAAACATATCCCTTATTAGATTTTTTAGAAATATTCATAATATTTAAATCATTGATTTCTTTATCTGTTAACCAAACAAAATCTCCCGTTGGAATGTGCTGTGACATTGCATAACCATACAAATTTGTTGCATCATAATAAATTATGTATTTAGTTGGCTTTAAAGGATCAAAATTTAAAAGAAATGGGTTATTAGCTTCAGATTTTCTACAAATGCAAGAGCTCACACCACCGCGAACGCTTTTTTTGAAAAAGTGTATCATATCTGGATCAGTTAACAATTCTAACTCTATTCCAGTATAACGCAAACACGCCTCCCAGTATAAACCTGGAAAAGTGTAAAAATGAGCTGGATCGAGCTTATATGTGGATAAACAAGTGCTTCTAAAATTTTCAAAAATATCTGCCAAAAGTAAAGTATCAGAGAGTAAGTAAACGTCGGAGTATTGACCAAGAGATTCACGTTGAAACAATTGCCAAACCTTTACAGCTCTTAGGTTTTCTGCATCACTGATGTGCTCATCCGTTAAAGTATTATAAAATTGGTCTTTCTGAGGTAAAGTTGTTTCTTCTAATTTTAACTAATCATCAATATAACTGTAAGGAAATACACCTTTTTGCCGAATAAGTTTAAATCTTTTTTTATTTTTTTATTTCCTTACATTGTTCATCTTTTAAGCTTTCAGAAAGTTTTGATAAAGAATGGGATAGAAATTGAAAAGAATCAATAAACCTTAATGATATATTTTTTTTCTTAGCCTTTTGTGTCTTTTTATCAAAATAGTTATCCGCATGAATAAGCTTTTCAAATGAAATATATTTTTCCTTGTTTTGTGCGATAACTGTTAGTTGTTCTTTGTTTAAGCATAATTTTTTAAGAAATAGATGAGAATCATAATTACGCAAATTATGCAATATAACTAGAATAAAGTTAGGTATTCTGTAATTTATGTTGCAGAGTGAATGAGCTGGACCTCTATAAAGACCGGTTATATGACAATGATCTGCAACCCTGTCATTTAAAAGAGGTTTATTACAAATATGACAAACTTTTTCATAGTTATGATAAATTTTGTCCAGTTCGTTCAAAGGGATCATTTTTTTAGGAGCCTTTAAATATTTATTGTATATGTTATACACATCTCTTTCTAAAGAATTTATAAATAATGTATCACAATTTTGACCTCTATATTTTTCAAATTTAGAATAATTATCGTCGAAGGAACATTTAATGTAATAGGCAAATGAATGTGGAATATGTTCATATTGTTTTAAGGTGTATGAAGTATTAGGATTTTTATCAACATTGTCATTATTTAAAGGCTTTAAAATGCATTCAAAATCTGCATACACCAAGAAAGGAACTTTCATTTGTTTATGATAATTTACAAATTTCAAAATATTATCATATGAATAGTTTCCAAACTTATCTTTTATTAATTCTTTAGAAGATAGGTTAAAAATGATCACAATCATAGCTATTGTGTTGTAATAAATTTTCTTCTGTAGGGAAATATTGTAAACAACCATCGCAAATATATTTTTTTCCGTGATGTTTAGAAATTTGTGCAGAAACTAGTTTTGATAAATCTTTAATATAGCAATAATGAAAAGTTTTTTCATCATCATCACTTATTAACAATAAATTGACATGTTGATTTTTTTTATTCGATGAATAATAAAGTGGACCAATTACTTCATACCCCTTTTTAGGATTTATAATTTCTAATCCATATACATTAATAGAAATGTTATTTTTTTCTTCAAAAATCTTAATGTTCTTTAGCAACATTGGAAATTCTATACCTAACATATCCAAAACAGAAGAGTAGTGTGGGTAGGATGAAGTTTCAAAATCTAATCCACGTGGTTGGTGAAGAGCAGACACAACTGCCCAGGCGAAGCAAAAGTTGTCATCATTCCTAATGTTGATCACAGCTTGACGTCTCTTGATCTCTTGAGGAAGTTCGATAAAAGATGAGGCTCTCAGCGGATTGTGCTTGTTAACATTCAAAGACCATCCTGCAACGTAAAAATTAAAAAATTACTTTTTTTGTTGCTGTTGTAAAATCGAAAATAAATTCTTTACCTGAATCTCTTTCTGCAAATTCGTCAGCTTTCTGGTCAATAATGGTGCAGATTTGCTCTAACAGTTCTTTTTTCTGATATCCCTGGCAAATGACTTGGAACGGCGCATTAAAAGATTTGACATCATAGCTGTCGATGCTGGGGTTAAAATAGAAACCGAACAGTTCCATATTTAGCTTGATACATTTATGTTTCTGCAGTTCTTGATCTATTAGATGTGCAATTTTGTATCCAAAATGTTGAAAATATTCTTTCACATTTATGAAGTTTTGGTGTGAGGAAATCCTATAAGATATTATTCGTTCCCTGAATGCTGACTTGATAATTTCAACACCTTCCTCCAAGCCTATTTTGGAATTGTTCTTGTGCACACTAGATCGAAGATGTCCACCCCATAGACTTTGGTTTATATTTTTCTTGCATTCTTTACAATATTTTACAATATTTGTAGAATCTATAAATTAAGAAAAAAATTATTTACAAAATATACCATGAAAAATAAAATGATCTTACCTTTAACAAGCTTTGGTTTTTTCAACCAACTGTTGAGTTTTGTGGAATTTCCGTTAACATGTTTTTTAATATGTCGCAGTAAATTATCCTTTCTAGTGAAGACTTTATTACATGTTACACACTTATGCATTTCTGAAGTTTTCTGCATAATAATAATAATAAAATTAATATTGTGCAATTCTATTTAGTTATAGTCAAATTTTGAAAAAAGCAATTGCATTTTTGAAGTTCTTTGTATAATAATAAAATTAATATTGTGCATTTTTATTTAGTTATAGTCAAATTTTGAAAAAAGCAATAGAAATTAATTGACTTTATGAATCCATTTCTTCAAATGAGTCAACTAATTTGTCAAAGGCCTGTTTAACATAATTCACCGTACTTTCGTCTCCCTTTTTAATTGTGATCAAATTAGTTAAATTTTGAATAGCGAAACCCAGACACTTAAGGTTTGCTATTTGTTTTTTATTTTTTTTATTAATTTTAAATTTTTTTTAATGATAATTGATGGTTTCGAAATTGAATTTTGTTCAACTGGTGAATTATTAGGAGAAATATCCGAAGTTAAATTTGCTTCAATTTGTTTTTCTTGCGAATCAGAATTTACAATAGCATATGGTGAATTAATAGAAGATATAGCCGAACTTAAATTTTGATCAATTTGTTTTTCTTGCGAATCAGAATTTACAATATCATATGGTGAATTAATAGGACAAATAGCCAAACTTAAATTTTGATCAATTTGTTCTTCTTCCGAATCAGAATTTTCACTAAACAAAAAGGGAGAGCAAATTGGTCTCGGAGAATTAGAGAATTAATTGGCGATTTTAATGTTAAATAATTTGGATTAGATTTTTGAAAACAAACAATATCCTCATAGCTAGAATTTTGAGTTTCGTCAATGTCATTCAGTTCTTCAAGAGTTTGTTTAGTTTTTGTTGTAATTAAGTCCGTTTTGTTGTCAATAATGTCATTAAGATCGTCAAGAGTTTGTTGTTAAGTAGCTGTAAATATATATTTTTCGTTGTTGTGTTTGTTGGCATTATTCTGAACTTGGCTATTGTAAATAATTTCATTCAAGTCCTGAATAGTTTGTTGTTGACTAGTTGTAAATACGTCT
Organism: Kuschelorhynchus macadamiae; assembly: GCA_030620095.1. NCBI lineage: Eukaryota > Metazoa > Arthropoda > Insecta > Coleoptera > Curculionidae > Kuschelorhynchus > Kuschelorhynchus macadamiae. Next base: position 102,001 of record JAUTXW010000492.1, on the reverse strand, counting down.
GTTTCATTGTTTTGTTGGTTTGCAAAAGTTTGCATTTAAGTACATGTGTATAAGTCAAAGTCATTGTCAATTATTTTGCTACTCGATGCCAAAAAATTGTCCATTATGAAAAAAATCGTAATAACAAATAAAAATGCCACAAATGTACATAAAAATGTCACCAATATATATAAGAATTAAATCTTGCCAAATAAAAATGTTAGAAATAAAAATAAAAATTAAAAAATTACCAAATAGACACAATGTAAACACCAGAAAACTCGCGAGCTCTGCACAGTGTGAATGCAGAAATCAATTGCATTCGTCTCTTCGCTGAGGCGATTTTATATGCAAAAGTTAATCACATGTGTCCTACTTAAAGTTGAACGACAATCTCTAAAAACCACTTTCCCAAGCCGATCAACAACCTTACCCCCCTCCCCCCTTGCCCCCCCCCCCGAGGAAACTGACAGGGAAAGGGACAGCGAAAAAAAAAAAAAAACTTAAGTATTGCAGGTAGTAAAAGTGGTGGTCGATGGGATATATACTTAAGAACATCCACTCGACGATCATACAGTATCATTCGCTGTAATATCAGTTGTCGATATTATTTATAACCTATAACCAAAATTGTTTTTTATCAAATATATCTATCTAAATCTAAAGCTCCTAACGATGGCAGAAAATATGATTGGAAACGCTGACCAAATTGAAGAAAATAATGTGGAGAACGCCGCTCAAATTGAAGAAAGAGAAGAAATTTTTATTGGAAGGCGATTCCATCACTTATAAATATTCATTTTTGGACAAATCATCTAGGCTTGTTAGAAGATCATTCTTGTTTAACATCGACATTAATTATATTGAGGAGGAAGAAGAAGAGATGGAGGAAGATGATCAGGAAATTGACGAAGGAGTGGACATGGATGGACAACTGCTAAATTTAGGAACCGAGGCTGACGTAAAAGTAAGCAAGTTTAGGGCTAGTGAATTATTTAATAATTTTGAAGAAAAAGATGTATGTGTTATACAAAGCTACTCTAAAATTGAAAGTCGAAGACTAGGAACATTTGCTATTTGCCTTCCTTGTAGTGCAATTCACATGAGATATTTACGGAGAGGGGAGTCCGATCATGTGAGCTGCCACTACAAAAGAGCTTATGTTGTTAGTGCTTCTGATTTACATTGTGCTATTTGTAGGATATATCTTTTTCTACTAATTCCTGAACATGCTTGCTTTTACTGCAATAAAAATGAAAAAAAAAGAGATAGAAGATTATGTTGTTAAATATTAATAATAAACATAGTTTGTAAAGGTGATGTGTAGATTATTTCAACAATATTAATTTTAAATATAGGTTATAAACGTAATGGGTAGATAATGTCAAAAATATTAATTTTAAACATAAATTGTAAAGATAATAAGTAGAATACGTCAACAATATTAATTTTAAAAAATGTCAACTGTTACTATAAGCAGTTATATATTTTTCAGTGCTATATGCAAAATACTTCTTTTTATTCTAACATCTGACACTGTATTTGTAAATGAAATAGCTAATCATATGTAAAAAAAAAGTGTCGATTATGTCAACTGCCACTAGAAGCAGTCATATATTAGCATAACATTTTGTTAACGTTTGTTTCTGTATTCAATTGAGTTTTCTCTTACTTGATGCAAATTATATTAATATTATTAGTATAATTAAAAAGTAGTAGATTAGGCTATGCCGGTCCGACAATCAAAACCGTCATTTTTACATGTAAATTCCCATAAGAAAATTTAAGCTTCGATTTGCAAAAGTGGTGCCATTTTAGGGCGTGGCACTTTTTGTGTAAACCCATAACAATTGTTTTGTTATGTAATGTGAAAATTAGTATGTATTAAAAAACTTGTTAGATCATTGTTGTCGTTTCAATATAGGAAAAGGAAAAAATGTGTGTCAATTATTATATATATATATTTACATTTACTTTTTTTTACAAAATTATTTGTTACCAGAGTTTTCACAAACACAAATTATAAAAAAAATATTATCCTCTTTTTAAAATTACAACAAAATGATGTCTAATTACATCTTTGAAGATTTGTACCAAATAGTAATATCTAGTGCGACATACAGGACAATTGTTTACCATTATAGAACAACAATTTTCATCATTCCATCTTAAAATACATTTTAAACAAAAAATGTGGGAACATGTATTTGGTCTACATGAATCATAATATTCGATTATTTCAAAACAAATAGCACAAAACACTTTTTTCTCTTCACTCTCAGTTTTGTTCAAATTTTTTAAAACAATCCCATTATTTTCTTCTCGAACTAATGGTATATTTTCTTCTTGAACTCCTGGTATAATTTCTTCGAAGCTAATTGTCTGAAGCGGAATGGATCGATTTCTTTCTCCAACTGATTCACTCATTTTATTTTAATATTATTATTAATAGATTTATTCAACAGATTTTTTTCTTTTAACAGTCACTCGTACCTTAACATACTAAAATGATCTTGATGCACCTATTTATAAGACTTAAGAATGCAAAATCAAATGTGGGAGAACAAAAGAAAAAATTAAAAATATGATGCGAATGAGAATGAAAGGGGAGGAAGTTAAGAATGAGGGACATGAGAGAGAGGAAGAGGAGGAGGAGGAGGCGCTCCCCTATTATAACTACTGACCAATACGTCCACATTTAAAACATTTTTGTGTTTGAAAGTTTGGTTTTTTCAAAGGTTGATTGAATGGCTTTGGTGGGTTCGGTTTTGAAACTTTTTGAAATTCGAAATAGGACAATTGAAGTTCACGTCGAATACGTATTTGGGCTTCAAGAAGATCTCTTGGGTTACTGGCACGAATTATATGTCCAATACGGGGTTCGAGACCAGTTAAGAGGGTACTCAGGGACATGGATTCGATCAGGGTTATTTGAGCTTGTTTCTGTTGTGGGGTGAGATTAGACTTTTGTATATTAGCGTGCATTTTTGCATTTAGCACTTGAAGTCGGTTGAGGAAGGTTAAAGGACTTTCATTTGGTAATTGTTTGATACGTTGTAAGTCTTGTATTAAGGAAGACAAGTCTCGCGTATCTCCGAAGTGAGAATTTAAAAGTTGTTTTATTTCTAAGTAAGAAATAGGATTGCGAGAGCTTATTAGCTGCGCTGCTCTTGCACGTAATTTATTTTTTATGTCGATTACTAATAAATCTTTTTGATCGCGTGTAGACATATTGTAAACACAATCACAAGCATTGAGAAATGTTTGGAGAAAAATTTGATCACCATCGTATTCAGGAATTATCGAAAATATTTCGGATAATTTATACGGTTCATTTTCGGGTGTCTCAGGGACATTTTGTATTCCGTTATCAGTCATGGTTGCTCAATATATCACAATATCAAAATGAAATAATATAGGCACACAATATTATATAAAAAGGATACGAACTTAAAATTAAGAATTTAGGTTGATTGGCAGTACGTAAAGTAGTACACAAATCAACTTAAATTAAAGCAATACTAAAATCTACAAAATTTAAGTTATTTTTTTTTTGAAATTTGATTAACTGTATAATCAAAATTGAAAATTAAAATATTCTTTTGGATTTTTGAAATTTGTTTTTGAATTCAGTTTTTCGTTAACTAATTATCAAAATTGAAAAATCGAACAGTTTCCTTAAATTTGAATAAAAATTTCAATATTTTTGGAAAATTGAAAAAAGAAAATTAATAAACGAGATGATTCAGACTTGCGTTACTAGTAGAAACATCAGACTTCGTCGTGTTATCTGCAGTAAATTCTACCAGGGGCTTCACTAGGTGTTCCTAATCCGTAGATTGATTGCGAGTTGGTGACGTCGGGTCGTGATTTTCTCTGTTTTTCTTGTTTTTCACAGGTTCTTCAGAACAATGGATTGGGATCCTCCGTCGATAGTTACAGTGCACAAAGGCTTCGTGTTCTGTTAGACGGTTTCAGATCCTACCGACTGCGCCAGTTTGTTAAATCACTTTCTTGCGAAATTACTTTTTAAAAAATTATTTTATTACTCAAAAAAATACAAATTAAAATATATACATTTAAACTTGCAAAGAGTAACGTTTAACAAAATGAATTCAAGCTAGACTGAACTGTACTGAACTGAACTTTATACAAAGAAAAATAACTATTTATATGTTTCGTTATGCTGACTCAGTGGGAACTGTTTACTTGTACTGTTACGTTCTTGAACACTTGGGGCAGGACGTGGGTTCTGCTTATGAAGCTTTCTTGGTATAGCCTTGTTTTCGTAAACAAGTAACACCTGCTGTTTATGAGAATAGGATGATCTACGTTGTTGACTGATGTGATACTTTGTTATTGAGATAAGCTTGGCTTTCTGAATAACTGCGTTGGCGGGTGATAGCTGATGTATGTTGAAATAGCTGGTGAGAATAGATATAACATAGAAAATACAATAAGAAAAGATTTGCAAAATAACTAACATCGCCTAGCCAACTTGGCAACATTGAATTGAAATGTTGTTGAAAACTGGCGAAACTGACAAGTACATTTTTGAAACTCCATCATCGTATTTTTATAAAATTAAATTTTGAGTACTTTTATTTTTTGTTTTCTTTTTTGAAAATGTGTTTATCAATGTGTGTTGTTTTAAATCTTAGGCTTAGAATGTTTTTATTTCTTAAATGAGTTTTTTGCAAATATTTTATTCAAATTGTAATATTTAAGTTAAGGTTATTAATTTACCATGAATGCCATACTTACTTATGTTTTAGAACTTAATATATATTTTTTAGTTCAAGGATATATATTTAAATTTTATTTTGTTTCAAAATAAAATGTATAACTTTTTGATAGAAAATGATATCCGGGGATTTGTAGAGAAATTTAGAAAACCAACGAACTGCCAATGAGAATAAATGCTGATTATGCGATTATAATTATGCAATAAATAAATTTATTATGTATTACCAGTTTTATCTTTTTTACTTAAAATATTTTTAGTAATGCATAAAAGGTATTTTATTATTGCTTTACCTAGATACGGAAGTTTGAAAATACCGCTTTTGTAAATTACTTATTAAAAGAGTGAAGAAGTATTGTTTTTCTTTTTTTTGTTAAGTTCAATATATAAATTAAACTTATTTTTTTACTTGTATGTTTTAGCAGGTGTTCGTACATGTATTTATTAATGCAAAGAACGGTAAATCTAAATAACACCCGTTTCATTTCATTAGTAGCTCACTTTAGATATTGTATGTTATGTTAAATGACCCATAGAAATTCTTACCTAAAAACAAACAGATTGTTGGCACAGAAGTTATCAATTAAACAAAACAAAGAAATGCCTTTTTTTGAAACCTTGAAAACTTGTTGTCAAAGACAAGTTAAAATATATGCTATACTTATTAATCATAAATGCATAAAATTGCTATTTTGGCCAATAAAATCTTTATAACAATCACAATATTTTTAAAATTACAAGAATATTTTTGACTATAAACTATATACTATTTCTAGCTTTTGTGAATATTGTGTCACTTTCATAAACACTTAATAATTAATGTTGTAATACAAATAAATTTTCGTACAAGTTGTATTTATCTATACAACTATTACATAAAAGAGATCGTTGAAATCAGAATTGCAAAAGATCACAGCCATACCTTCAATTTTGTATGTAGGTGTTAATGAAATCTAATCTAATATTCTGTTAATATGAAATATTTTAATGTCAATGGTCTATTCCCAACCACGTGTTTGTTTACCAGTAATTGAGATTATTTTGTTTCATAAAGGGGGATATGAATACAGCTGAAACAAAGAAGTAGGGTCAGTTTTCTTCTACTTACCATGCAGATAACAGCTATAATTGCAATTATTACTGAGGCAGTTTTAGAGACATGAATTATCTTATAAAGTAATAAAAGCAATAGGAAAGAATCAATGAAATATAAAACAAGACATGAAAAAGAACCAATCAACGAAAAATAAAATTGGCCAAATCCAACAAAGAAATCAGATACAAATACAATGGCTAGAGAGAGTTATGATCAAATGTTGAAAGATAGTTAGAAAGTTAATATTGCAAACGCAACATTTTGGTTACCAAATTTTATTATAACCCGAAGGTGTCTCCGAATACATATGACAAAACTACAAACAATTAACAAATAGGAGCTAATAGAGAGCATAAACACTGATGTGTATCATATGCCGTGAAAAATTTGACCTTCTAAGCAACCTAGGCAAAGATAACTTTTTAAATCTTCTGAATATGGGATATATAGAAGCATATAAAGGTGAATAAAATACAGCTACAGTTCCAAATATAAAATATAACGTCTTTAGGATGATATAGCAGCTAGTCAACCTGTATCTATCATCAACTATAGATCACCGTCCATAAATTAAAACATTGCATAGATACCGAAAGAATAACAAAAAGTTGTGATAAAAAACATAAATATGTATCTTTAGATCTGTCTAGATTCATTGTAGGTATGAAAAAAGATGCTTCACCGCACATTATTATTGTGTCTTGAACATAAACGGGAGTGTGAGGGTGAGAAGAAGACGTAAAGCAAAATATCGCTAATTTAAAAGTGACATTGAAAAAATTCATTTAAAAATGGAGCGTCAAAACTAAGAAAGATTTAACAATCACATTGTTTTTCATGGCGTCAAAGAAAAAACCACTGAAGATCTATATAAAGATATTTGCATACTTGTCAACAACAACTTCTTAAAAAACTCTGAGTTAAAAATCAGCCCGACGATATCAATGTTTGTTAGCGTATGGGCAAAAAAGCTATTTAACATAACAATCCAAGACCGACCTTAGTCGAGTATGTTCAATGGTGGAATCGCGATTATATTTACAATCATAAACCTAACTTAAAAACTCCGATATAGCGGTTGGTAAAAAATTATTGCTGAAAAATTAAATCATTAATCAAGTTTTTCAAGTTGGCACCGAGTAGAATAGGCCCAAATAGTGTAGCAGTTGATAAATTAATTTTTGAGTGTTGTAAAACGAAAACATTTTCGGGAATTGTGTGTGTAAAGTGCGGTAAAGCCAGCAATTGGTCAAATGAAGTATTACTAATCCATAAAACTCGCTGCGTACGTTCCGATCACGACACAACCTCACTTCTCGACGAAAAAGAAAGATACAAGATTTTACTCCTGAAAGAAATAATCGCTAGATAATGAAAATGTTTTGCATGTGGCTCAAAGTAGGTCCTTATTTTTTATATTCGTATTTATACCAGCTACGACAACGGAATAATTGGACTAATAATATAAAGGCCAAGATAAAGGCTGACAGCTACTGTGTAAAATTGCATAAAAGAAAGGACAATATCAAGACCGCATTCAGAGTTAGTGTTGAAGAACAATATGCTAAGGACTTTCTTAACCCTAATATGTGGCCAGATGTATCCTAGCAAACCATTTTATAAATGTCAGTAGGCGTACCTAAAACAACCAAAGGGAACAACCGTTAAGTTATCACCAGATCGAGAAAAACTAACCGTATTACATCTAAATATACGTTCCTTACGTTACAAAGTCAAGAGCTAGAAGTATTTCTAATAGAACACCCTGTTTTCGATGATATAATCTGTCTCAGTGAACACAACTTAAAACCAGAGGAGACTCAATATTTGAGGCTTGAAAATTACGATTTAATGTCATGTTTTGTGCGTCATCATAAAAATAATGGCGGTGCGATAATCTTAAGAAGAAAAGGATTAAAAAGCAAAAATATTCAAGCAATTAAAAACATGTCTAGGGAGATGCACTGTGAAGCTACAATCAGGTTAGAGAATCATACCATGGCGATACTGTGCTTTCATTGTCCCCCTAACGGAGACTTCGAGATTTTCATGAATGCGCTAGAGGAAGTCTTGCACCTCGTGGAGTAGGAAAGATACAGGCATGTAATAGTTTTAGGAGATTTTAACATAGTTTTTAATTTTAGTACTCAAAAAACACATGATTTTATTGATTTCATGGGTAATTTCAATCTTACACAACAATTTTTTTTTATAATACTAATTATATTAATTGCACACTATGAGTTTTACATTAAATGTCTTTGACCTATTACTTTCGAATCATCTGGCTGTTGACATATTTGTTGCAATTAGCTATTAGAATCGGGGTCCTACATTTAGTTCCAGGAGGCTAATCACGGACAGGGGCTTGTGCGAGATGTATGCTTATTTGGAATCTGTAGGCTGGAGTTTTACTGGTTTTTCAGGACAGTGTATGGATGAAATGTTCAACGGTTTCATGGAGGTTCTTTTTTCCTGTTGTCACTAAAAGGAACAATGAAAACAACTCTGGAAATATGCATTGATATGATAATAAATTGCCTGATATGCGTGAGACACTCAGTTAAAGAGAAATAAGGCACAATTTGAAGCAATACATAAAAACTTGTAAAAAAAGGAATGTCTATACATGCTATATATTGACTTCTTCTAATATTGTCAGAGCTTATTGGGGGGTTGTCTATCACTTTAGGGGTAGCAAGATGGGGTTTGACATTAGCACTGGACTGAAAGCTCAGGAATTTAACGATTTTAATGGTTGTTTAATGATTGTATTAGGCTGAGTGTTTTTCCGTCCACTTTAAAAAAGGGCTAAAGTCGTTCCAATATTTAAAAAGGGTGACATGAATAACGTAAGTAACTATCGCCCGATGTCACTTGTGCTAGTACTCTCAATGGTTTTCGAATGTCTGTATAACTGTAGTGAGTGTTACATGCTGTGATATCTCGAAGGCCTTTGACAATGTCTCTCACGACATTCTTTTGGATAAGCTAAAAACGTATCGATGAGAATAGTAGGTGCCTCCTCGGGCAATATTTGGGAGGACGTAAACATCTGACTAAGTACAAAGACGAATTATCTGGAGACGCCGTATATATATATATATATATATATATATATATATATATATATATATATATATATATCAATGACATCAGTCTGTCATTGATCATGACATGTGGGAGATTCCTGGGTGTGTATTTGGACCCAACATTGAAATTCGGTAAGCCTGTTGATGATAAGTCCAATCGCCTAGCGAAAAACATATTTCTATTAAAACATCTTAAAAAGGTCCTTCCTGAGTCTTGTTTCCTTCAAGCTTTCCATGGAGTGTTCCACTCTGTGTCTTGCTGTGCTATCTTAACATGGGGCACTCTCCATACTGTGAACGAATTTTTAAACTACAAAGAAGTGCTATGAGGGTAATTACTGGGCTGGGTTATAGGGCGGATGCCAGGTATATATATAAAAATATCTACTCAGTACAGTTTTCATAGACATTTCTATAATTATTCAACCAGACAAGGAAACCTTATAAGAATAAACTTTCATACACTGGAGAGATCAAGAATATCTGTAAATTATTTTGCACCAAAATTGTACAATAAGATTCCCCACAACTGGCGCAATTTACCAGAAAAATAATTTAGAAGATGCGTAAAACAACTTTTGATCGATCCGAAATGTATTTTATAGTATACAGGAATTTCTGGATTCTAGCTGTGCGGCATAATTTATAATTTACAATTGTAATTTATAACGATTGCAGGATTGATATATTTAATTTTAGATTGTCATTTTATTGTGTATTTTGTCATTTTAGTTTGTATTCCCAAGTAACATTTTATGGTTTGTAGAAGTAACCCTGATGTTTCTGTTTATTATGTAAATAAGGGTTTTATTATTATTTATCTGCAACGTATTTATAACAGCAATATAACCCTTAAAGCGCTTAAATAAAGAATCATATAATGGTCTCGGTTACCAAAATTATATAACTTTTACAGAAATAAAGATTTTAATAACGAATTCTGGGCAACACCTAAATTATATAACTCTTACAGAAATAAAGATTTTAATAACAAATTCTGAGCAACACTTCTGTCAATACTATAAAACCTAATCAGAGGTATATTAAAGTATATGTAGTAAGCAATCGGTGAAAGCAACGCCACCTACGTGAAAAAATAGCGGATGTACGTTCTTCTTTTGTCACATTTAGTAGATGTGATTTCATTTCACTCACGATTTGGTTTGTTCTTTAGAATTAAAAATGTTGGTTAGTGGCATCATTTAACAATAGGGATTATTCAGGTTTTTTCTGGGTATTATTATTGTTTGGAATGTCAAAAATAAATGCCACTCATAGTTTACTGATAAAATGACATGTGGTACCCCTTCTAAAATTCAAGCGCCACATATTAAACAGAAATTGGAATTTTTGTCGAAAAAAATAAACAAAAAAATGTTTTTTCAAATCAACAATCTAACTCTAAAAATACATATATAGTGATAAAAATGTAATTTTTTACTAATTTTACTAATAATCGTTATGGAAACCGGAATATTATTTTTAAATTTTTAAAACCATCTCTTTTACACAATATGGCCGCGAGAAGTACCCATGTCATTGTAACAATAGTCAGCCATTGAAATTTTATGAGAGTAATCAAAGTTTATAAATGGTAAAAGTAATCATATTAATCTTTACGTGAACCGAGGCAAAGAACTAACGCCATCTACAAGGCATTGATGTTGATGTTAATATTATAACAGGTATGTTTTAAATAGACCACTTTACTGAGGTTCCTATATACTATATATTTTTAATATATTTAAAATTCTTTTTAAATATATCATATTTGCAATATTTGCATAATTAAGGGACGGAATATTGTATTAATTTTATTAAACGCTAGTTAAACTATTATTGTTCATGTTTAAACAATCACACACTAATACCTTACCGACAAAGACATTGGGAGTGTTTTTGTTTAACCTTTGTTCTCTTTTGGTACGAATTGAAAAAGTTTGAAGTTACGCTAAAAAGTAGGGTTACTGGCTAAATCACTTAATAAAGATATACAGGTTATTTATAAATCTGTTAATTTTTACTGGGTGCTAAAGTAAAATAATATAACGAATAAAACTACGGTCACCCCTGGATATATAACACAGTAATATATGCTTTTACAAAACATACTTTATATGCTCTCTAGTAATTTAATGCTTAAATTTACTTGTATGCTACGTATAAAAACTTTCGATCAAGTTTCAAAGGTATAATATAACTGTAGGTTGCCAGGATATTAGCAGTTTATATAACATTAGTTTCTTAATGAACTTAAGGAAATTTTGTGAAAACCTTAATGAAACTTGTGTCAGAAAGTGAGGATAATGCACTTGCGGTGAATCAGGAATGACGTGAAAATACTGCCAAAAACAATAAGCTAATATTTTATATAAGATCACGTAGTGCTGTACAATTGGTATAGTTTTTCATTTTCTTTCGCTATCTTCTTAAGATTTAGAATTTGTTTAGTTTGTATTGACTATCCTGAATATGGAAAAAGAGATACCACGGATTTATTTATATATATATTAGCCCCTTCCTTACACGTTAATAACTTTTTTGGTTTTTATCGGATTTGAATCATTTTTTGGTATAATTTATATACTACAGTTTTCATTGCAATTTTAATTTGAAATGTTACACGGTAGACCAAAAAAATCTTGATTTTTAATGATTCTAACTTTCTGAGCTCGTTGTAAAAATATAATTTTTGACTCTTACTATTTTGAGTAGTTTTATTTCAATTCTTCTGGAAAAATATTTTTTTTTTTATATATTGATAGAATATTTTATTTTATCCAAATCGAATTTTTAGTTTTAATAATAACAACGGATTCAGCAGAAATAGGAAAATGAAACATTATATTAAAATAAAAGATTTACAAGTGTACCTCGTGGATATGATCTTCCTTTTTGTTTGCCACGTCTTGTATTCTCCTCTGCCAGTGCTGTGTGAATACGACAATAGCATCACGGAAAAATTCTTGTTAGCGTTCGATAATCCTGGTCTTGAGCTTATCAACCATCATGTTTAAATAAACCGTATTTCTCAATAAATCGCAAACACTATAGTGCACTGGGTTTAGGTCCCAGCTGTTAATTGCCCTGTTAAGAAGCTAAATGAAATCAGTACAATTCTCACGTAAATAGTTGACTGTGCTCCTTAATGTGCGCATAAGTGTACCGTCCTAATGAAGTGTATAATTATGAAAAATTTCTTCAATTTTTGGTAACCTGTATGATAAAATATCCTTCTGGTAAACTCGGAGTAAATTTTATCCTCCACAAAGAAAATATGATATTTTTCGAGCAGAAATGTAATCTGAGTGTGAAATAACAGGTTCTCTAGAGCATATAGTAATTAGAATAATTAGATACAATTTATTGCTATTGGTGGTCTTAAGTTGTAGGATTTAAATAATTTTTCATCGGGAAAATTTAAAATTTCAGCAGGAAAGAAACAGTTTTGGAGCACCTTAGGGACACAATAAGCTCCTTGCAAATGAAGTCTGGTCATGGAAAAAAGAGAACATCGAATTCTACTGATAAATACTATAACTGTGCAAAAAGATTTACTGTCAAAAGCTTCTCTGAATGTTAAAGATAAAAAACTACAAAAATAAGAAATGTTGCAGATATTTCGATTAAGTGATTACATAAATCAAATATGGTTTACTGATCAGAAACTATTTAGGTACTTTACAGTCCCGAGAATTTTCCCATTAGCAGAGTTTATTCAAATAACGACAAAAAATGTTTATTCGAAAATATGGTTAATTTAACCACCACTTTTAAGACGGTTGAGGATCTCAAGGCCAGGATCACAAAATGTTGACAAGAGTTTTCCGGAGATAATATTGTTGTATCTATACAGCAATGGAGTAGGACATTACGGAAAGTGTTAAACCATGAGAGAGGTCATATTAATAAGGTATTTCTGTAAATCTTCTAATTTAATATATTGTTTTATTTTTTTTATCCGAAAAAAATATCGACTATGAGGTAATAAAAAACTCTATTGCTAATATTCAAAAAGATTATCTTCGTTCGCCGGTTGCTCATATTTGTGATGTTAAAATAATTTACTTAATAATAACTATGATATATCTGGAGTAACGAAAGTTGGTTAAATTAAAAAAAATTAAGTAGTTTTTTTAACAGCTGTCAATTTTTTTAAAATAAATACGCTAATAAAAGTTATATTGAACTGTAAAAACTGTATTTAATAATTTTTGGGTAGTTTAGAAGTTATAGTAGAGACGTTTTTTTTGCAGTAAAACGGCATTTAAAAAAGTAAGTTGTTCAAAAAAGTTCCTTTGACAACTGTCAATTTAAAAAAAAACTACGCCTCTAAAACCTCTCTCTATTACCGAAAAACCCAAATCGAAGCTTTGAATCCTACAACAGTTTCAATAAAACAGAACAAAATTAAAAATTCGCCCATTTATTACTCAAATCTCTTAAATTGATGTCTTATACCGAAATGTTTCACTATGATAAAAATTCAGCTCTTAAACCAGAATTTCTACAGAAAAAGATATTTTATATATAACTGCTGCCGCTTTATAATATAATATATGCTTTACTTGTGTACTGAAAGCCTGCCAAAGTACTAAAAATCTCATGAAATAGTGAAACCCCTTAATAAATTATACTAGAGTCAATTCTGGTTGATTTTTTTTTAAATTACAATATCCTCTATATTTCCAAAAATTCCAAATCAATACTTATAATCATACAAAAGTTCTAGTAATAAAAAATGGAAAATTCACACCTGCGAAAACAAAAGTTTCCCAATTTATTACACAAATCTCCTAAATCGACGAATTATACCGAGATGTTTTACTATAAAAAGTAATTACAGCTCTTAAACCAGAATTTATAAAGAATAAAAACGTCCTATATATACCTGCTGCCCCTCCGATAAATATTATAGGCTTTACGACTTATCCGTACTGTAAATCAAAGACATTTTAGATTTACTGTTATACTCCCTATATTAAATATGTGCATACTACTATAGAAGAACACAAAATTTGGAAAATCTTATCCCGTATACTAAACACCTACCAGAGTGTCAAAAAATCTCGGACTATATACTAAAATATATCTATCCTATATCCAATTACATGCAAGCATTTCGCTGCTCCAACTCACCCAAAAAAGGTAATAGAGTAACACTTCTATCAAACGAATGTCGATATTAATTATATATTGGAAATGATATTTCAGAATATTGGGGAAAGTATTGGAACTCACATTGCGGCTATCTTCTTAAAATTATGTAAATGTTACCATATCATTCTCAAAAATATCCAAAATATTGTTTTTGGGGCCCTAAAATTAAATAAAATTTGTCTAAATATATACTCATTACCTTTAACAGCGGCTATAACCACTAACGCCTGAAGATCTCTAAAAGCCTGGAAGAGTGAGTTTTTCATGTTTACATGTCTTACCTTTTCCAAGAGAAGTAAATATCTAAAGATTATTTTTTAACCAGTAACAATAAACATTGCTAAGTGCAAAATAAACATTTCTCAATTAGTAGATCTGTTAGTTTTATAATTAATGTTTAAACACCATCGAATACTCGAGTTATAAAAAGTCTATAGATGTTAATACTTTTAGACAGAAGCATATAAACACAGAATTTATGGCTCAGAATTATCAAAATCCAAATTTATTGCTGCTGCTTGCACGGAGCCAATATAGCACTAATAAAGCACGAAATTAAATCGACTGAAAGAGTGATTTATCATAAAAGGAAAGGTAAAAGTTTACTTTATATATTAATTAAAAGAACCGTAAATGTGTATATCTAGTGGTTTTATAGAATGTCCCATGAATTCAGAAGGACATATTGAAATATTTTATAGTAATTTGCTTTGAAGATAAAATCATTAAGTTATTACATAATCTACACTTGCGTTCTAACATTTGTGCACTATTAATATTTAATTTTTCCTTATGGCTGTAAACAAGTATTTTTTGCTGTATAAAAAGTAACATGGCTTAAAAGATGATGAAATTTTGAACATTTCAGTTTTTAAGTCGATAGCGGTCAATGCCTGGTAAACCCCGAGTCCAGGATCCAGCCTTTGAACGGGTGATGATTGTAAGCGTATGTTCATATTAATGGCTTGTCATATATATATATATATATATATATATATATATATATATATATATATATATATATATATATATATATATATATATATATATATATATATATATATATATATATATATATATATATATATATATATATATATATATATATATATATATATATATATATATATATATATATATATATATATATATATATATATATATATATATATATATATATATATATATATATATATATATATATATATATATATATATATATATATATATATATATATATATATATATATATATATATATATATATATATATATATATATATATATATATATATATATATATATATATATATATATATATATATATATATATATATATATATATATATATATATATATATATATATATATATATATATATATATATATATATATATATATATATATATATATATATATATATATATATATATATATATATATATATATATATATATATATATATATATATATATATATATATATATATATATATATATATATATATATATATATATATATATATATATATATATGTTATATTGGTTTCCCACGACCTTCGAACACCAGGAGTGTCACCGACCCAGACCGGCTATTGCAACATCCTCGGAACCGCCGCATAAGCAAAACGTCAGCAAGAGAACAGCACGTCGATCCATTCTCACGAGTATCAGCACCTTTTTTTGTATAAATAGTTCCAATGTAACTAATATTAGTTAGGTATAATTTATATTTACACGTTATTATACTAATTTAATATTTTAATTGTCATTTTAAATAAAAAGTAGTTTTTTAAAAAGTGAAAATTGAAGTGTCATAGTTAACAATTGGCACAGTAGCTGTAGGATCTGTAAACGTCGTGAGAACAGAAGTACTTCAACTCGTGACGGCGGATCTTAATCCCTTAACAGAAAAAAGAACCGAGAAGCCCCAACTCCCAATAAGTGTAGAGGAAACAGCTGAAGCAATCCTTTGGTGACCGAAGCGAGAACACGGCAACTCAAAAGCAGATATTTTTGTAAGTAACGAATCGTCTCGATTTTTATTCTAACTAATTTTTTTGAAAACTGTTCGATCATCCAATATTTTTTTTATCCCTTGTATTTTTAAAATACAATTTTTATTAATATTGTGTGATAGGACCTATTTAATTTTTATCTTACGTATAAATTTTGAAAATTTATTTTACGCATACATTTCGAAAATTTATTTTACGCAACCTATTTGAAATTATTTCTGTGCATTTAATTTTGTTATTTTAAAATGAACCCAGAAACGACTAGTAGAGGAACAACATTGGAAGTAGAACCCTATAAGCTTTCTGAAATTTTTTCTATAGTACCAGAGTATGAAGGTGACCAAATATTTTTGGGTAATTTTATTAATGCCTGTGATTGCGCATATGATATGGCAAACACACAACAAAAAACTTTTCTTGCAATTCATATAAAAATATACTATAGCAGCACAGCTGATAAGTTCAAGAAACCCTAACTCATACCTCGAAATTAAACAGCTTTCGAATTTACATTTTGGTGACTCTAGAGATCTCACATCTCTTATTCAAGACCTCGAACGGCTTGCAACTTTCAAATGAGTCCCCCTTGACATTCTTCAATAGATTACAGGTTTTGAATGCTAAAATGCATGCCAGCATACAAAAGTCCCCACTCCTACATTCAAAAGAACAAAAAAATGCTCAGACCATGTTAATTGAAACTATGACTCTTAATATACTCCTTACCGGTCTAGAACCACGCCTAGGACAACTTATTCGTGCTAATAATCCAACGTCACTTTTAGAGGCACAATCAAGAATTCGGAGAGAACTTCAGCTTTCGTATTTCGAAAATCAAAAGGTTAATAAACCAACTCTCCTGAAACCCAGTCCTCAGTTACCTAGACCACATCAGCCACAACAATTAAAGTGTTCTAATTGTAACAGAATTGGTCATATAATATCTCAATGCAGGCAAATTTCTTCTAATTTTCCCCAAAATAATAATTTTCAAAGACCTGTAACAAATTCTAATTTTCAGACTCGTATTAAACTCGAATTCTCAAAGACCGCAATGTCAACCAAATTTTTCGCAACAAAATAGACCAAATAATCTTAGCCAAAATACAAGCCAAGCGCAATTTAGGCCATCAATAATTCAAAGAAATCTCAATTTTCAAGCAACTAGGACGCATCATGTTAATACAAGACAGGAATGCTCCTCAGAAAATTATTTGCCCGAATAGGATCAATACACCCCCAAAAACGTCAGTCCCGATTTCTACGATGTTTTCCAACCACAGGAAGAATCATATCATGATATAAATCATTCAAATGATACTAGTGAATATCAGGATTTTTTTACATCCCCTTACGAATACCGATCCTCCAGAAAATTCACCCCAGAACCCAATAACCGAGATCCAATCGAGAATAGAAACACTAAATCTAGAGAATATGGACCCCAATCTCAACTTCCCGGAACAAGCGTTCCTTTAGGTCCTCTTCTCACTGTAAATTCCAAGAATTTTTATTATATTGATGACGCATCAAAACAATTTAAACTTCTCATCGATACCGGTGCAAGCATTACTATATTTAAGGAAAATACCGTACAAAAATTTCCTACACTATTTCCCGAAAATGTCACTATTCAGAAAATTACCGATGAAAAACTCTCAATATCTTAATCTACACTTATACCCTTTACTATTGATGATCCACACAAAGTGTATATTTGCAATTTAGATATAGATTTCGACGGTATATTAGGATTGGATTTCTTGGAACATTATGAATGTATTGTAGATCTGAAATCAAAACAACTTATTACAAATTTTAAAACTATACCCTTTCACAAAGTAACCACAACTTCAGCCATATCAGATGTACAGGAATGCATTAAAAATCGTAATAAAATTTCTATAGAGGCTAGAACTGAAAAAATTTTGAAACTTAAGTGCAAACTATTTAATACGGATGCTATACTTTACGCATACGTCAAAGATAATGTTAGATTGCCAAATGCCCTGGTTAAGGTTAATGAACGCGTGAATTTTTTACATCTGTAATTAACTCAAACACTATAGAAAAAACCATCGATTTTTCAGATTTAAATATCGAACCTTTTGATCCTGGAATTGATACTGAAACAATTTTCAACTTAAATACCTAGCCTATACAAAACGCAGTTTTGGACAGGCGCTCAATTATTAAAGACCAGTTGCGCACCGAACATTTGAACGACGAAGAAAACGCTTTAATCACTAATTTATGTCTCGAATTTTCCGATATCTTTTATTTAGAAGGCGATAATTTATCTTTTACAAACGAGATCAAACATTCTATAGATACTAATAATTCAAAGCCCGTATTAACTAAATCATATAGATATCCTCACATTCATAAAGAAGAGGTAAAAAGCCAGGTAAACAAAATGTTAGAGCAAGGAATTATTCGACAGCCCATCTCCCCATGATCCTCCCCGGGTTAGGTTGTTCCCAAAAAATTGGATGCCTCCGGAAAACTTAAATGGCGTGTAGTTATAGACTATCGCAAGCTGAATGAGCTTTCTATAGCTGATAAATATCCTCTTCTGAACATTTCCGACCTGCTCGATCAATTAGGGAAATGTCAATATTTCACAACCCTCGACTTGGCTTCTGGTTTCCACCAGATTGAGATCAATCCAAAAGACATCGAAAAAACTGCCTTCTCTGTTGAAAATGGTCATTACGAATTCGTTCGTATGCCATTCGGTTTAAAGAATGCCCCGTCCACATTCCAAAGAGTCATGGACAACATCCTTCTCGGCATTCAAAATAAACGTTGCTTAGTGTATATGGATGACATCATCGTGTACACCCCAACAATACATGAACATATTTCAAGACTAATGGAAGTCTTCAAGCGTCTCCGCAAAGCCAACTTAAAGATCTAACCTGATAAATTCGAATTCCTTCGAAAGGGAGTTGCTTATCTAGGACACCTTATTACCCAAAGTGGAGTAAAACCTAATCCAAGCAAAGTTGAATGCATTCAAAAATTTCCTATGGCAACAAATCCTAAAGAAAAAAAGTCATTCTTAGGTCTTGCTAGATATTACAGACGCTTCATCCCAATTTTTTTTCCCATTTGGAATATAAATACAAGATTGCATACAAACCCGGCCGAAAAAACGCAGACGCCTTGTCGCGTATTAAAATTAATCATCTTAAAAATTGCTCAGATTTTCAATCAACCATCGCTATTTACGCCACAAATGAAAACGACTTTAATAACAGATCCTCAACCAGCAAACAAAATTTATTTTCAGAAATAACAACAGAAAACGATCTAGACGATAATCGAATAACCGATGAATACAATAGATTTGTTAATTTATAAAAGACAAAATCAATGATTGATTATTCCAAAATCGAAATTTCCAATGATCAATTTTTGGACAAATCAAACAAAAATATTGTCACTTTCTTTTGGCAAACTAAAATGGAAGACTTTCATTTTAAAATTATAGAGGACCTATTTGAGGAAAACTATGATTTTGCCCCGCTTACAGTAAACATCCTGTCTAGCAAGAGCGTAAAGGACCGTAAATATTTCATAATACCCTTGTCGTATAATACTGATACCGTAGTCCAGCAGCTTTTCTATATTCTCTATAAATGTCAAGATAAATTCGATCTTTCTAAAACCTATTGTTTCGAAAATAATTTACAACTTCCCATCCTCATAATATTTTTATTCATTTTCTCTGATAAAGATATTAACTTAAAAATATGCCATAACCTCGTAAGAACCCCAGACCCAGATGAAATACCCACAATTTTAGATCAGTACCATACCGGCAAAAATAATCTTCATCGCGGTATTAATGAACATGTCAAACGCATTCGACAAAAATACAATTGGACCGGACTAACTAGAGACGTTGAAAAACTCATTCGAAGCTGTGAAATCTGTCAAAAAGTTAAAATTTGTAGGAAAAATCTTAGTACGCCCCTAGTCATAACAGAAACCCCAAAAACTGCATTCGAAAGAATTAACATTGACATCTTCGAGTATCCAACTCGTAACAATGCCCTTAAGATCCGAGATGAGCTAACCAAGTTCACACAAGCATATCCAATATCGGATAAAAAAGCCTCAACGATTGTCAATACACTCCTGCTATTCTTTCAACATTATGGGACTCCCCTACGGATCCATTGTGACCATGGACGTGAGTTTGATAACACGTTAATGAAAGACCTGTGCACACTCTATGACGTCAAGTTAACCTTTTCCAGTGTTAGCCATCCACAATAAAATGGATCGCTTGAAAGATTCCACGCCACTTTAACAGAAATGATTAGGGTTCATACAGCAGAATATCCCGAGGAACACCCATTCAATATCATCCCCTATTCAGTCATCTGTTATAATAACACAAAAAATAAGACTCATGGCTTTACACCTTATGAGCTTATTTTTGGCCATACATCTAGTCGTCCACCAGAAACCCTCTATAACCAAAAACAGCTTATTTCAAAATACATTAGAGACCTTAGCAATCGAATGGAACACTATTACAAACTCGCGCGTAATAGAACGAACAAACAAAAAGAAAAGGCAAAAATAAGATTTGATAAAGCCATTACCCGAAATCTCCCAGAGTACAAAATTGGAGATAAAGTGTACGTAAAAGAGTCCCAAATAACAACGAACACAAAACATTTAATGGACCCTTTCAAATAATAGAACTTTTCAGAACTTCCGCTAATGTCAAAAATCTGTCCACAAATCAAACATCAAAAATAAATTTCTTTTCCCTTCTTTTTATCTGGCAATTTAACAGGAGAAATGTGTCTGTAATTATTAGAAAATGTAATTTATCCAGCATTAGTAGTGATAATTGAAAATGTATTCAATATATGAAAAACCAACTATTCAATATTCCAGCAATATAGTGCGCCATCCCACTATGCATTGCCTGTTCGTCAGTATTTAGACCAAACGTTTCCAAGACAATGGATTGAAAGAAGAGG
The DNA here is from genome assembly GCA_030620095.1 of Kuschelorhynchus macadamiae. Classification (NCBI taxonomy): domain Eukaryota; kingdom Metazoa; phylum Arthropoda; class Insecta; order Coleoptera; family Curculionidae; genus Kuschelorhynchus; species Kuschelorhynchus macadamiae. Next base: position 80,908 of record JAUTXW010000492.1, on the reverse strand, counting down.
AGTTACCCCCCACGTTCTTCGGATTTGAGCCCATTATTTTTTTATGAGGTCACTTAAAAACTAAAATTTATGCTACCTAGCCAACATCTTTCGGGAACCTACAATAACGGACAATTGATTAATGTCATCAAATCGCCCCAGAGATGCTCCAAAATGTACGAGAGTATTTAAAAAAAATATATTAATTGGTTTTTTAGTTATATATAATATTTTATTATAATAAAAAAATGTAAAAATAGCTCAACTTGTTTTTGTAACTTTGATTAGCCCCTGTATTTTCCTTTATAAAATTACCTTCAAAATGAAGTATTACTCAACCCTCATTCGATTTAAATTTTTGATGGGGCTACTGATGGTCCCCCCTCCAAATACCAAGAAAGTGTTTCCCCCTAAAATCAAAAATCGACGGGTCTGAGCGTTTTTCCGTAAATGACCTGGGTTGCGTATAATTGGCTCTGTTTTGTTTTCAAATGGCCAGCGTGTATATGATTTAAGCCAAAACGAAAAAATGTCATTTACATCGCAGTTGTACAAGTGCTTTCATCCTATGGGGACTGACCGGTACGGCGATCGTAAGAGAGAAGCATTTCTAAAACAAGTCAATTATTTTCTATTAGAAATGGTTCTCTCTTACGATCAACGTTCTGATAAGACCCCAGAGGATGAAAGCACTTGCACAATGTGTCTATAAAAACTTAAAGTAAATGACACAATTTTGTAGTTTTGCCTAAATAATATTCTTTATATTAAGTATTTCCGTCGGCAGACTAGTCCACATGTTGGCGGCCTAAACTTTCGAGGACCTCCAAAGAACAATGGTGTATTATTAAATACACGTTTTGAGATCCACTCATCTGAACTGGGAAAGAGTGCAGCCCTCCTTTGCAGCATAGGTACATCATTTATCTCTTCCCGCGATACGTTGCTTTCCGGAAATTCCAGTTAAACTGGTTCCCTGGAATTTCAGCGTACCCTAAAGGATGAGAGTACATGAACATTTGATTAGTCGCAGCGGCTCGGATTGACCTCGATTGCTCGTCTCGGCCCGGCGACGATTTCAGTTTTAAATAAAAGGGACACTTTTGTTTTCGTTTGGGACTCAAATAAAGTAGTAATCTGCTTTTTTACAAGCGGTGAAATATGCCGAAAAGTTTCTAGTGGAAATACTGAAATGTGACTCCCGCTTTCGAAACGCGCATTTTCAACTTCTACTGATGGCAGCTCTCAAATGCTATCAAATATTTCTTTTGACAAATTAGAGTGATAAAACCACTCCTACGAACCTTGAACAGTTGTCCGAGACCCAAAATGGGACATGTACAATCTTTGTTATTAGCAGGCACGACTCAGGCCTGAACAGCCTTATTTCTTGCGTGATCATAGCATCTTGTTAGGATCACTCAACGCGTCACTGGACGATATCTGGCTGTACAACCTTACATAAATGTAACGTTTCAAAAAAAAGAGTTGTTAAATCAAAATTTTGACGGAATATAAAAAATTTTCATAAATACCATGAATACTCAATAAGCTTTTAATTGAAATAATTTTATGGCTGATATACTCTACGTCTACCTACAGACTTCTATTGATTTACAAGATAATTATACATAACATCAAGAATGTATAGAAGCAAATTAATTCAAATATACAAGCCGATACCAAGGAACGTTTTTGGAACCTTTATTTTAAAGTTAATTGTTATACACCTCGTCTATTTGTAATGTGATTTAAATAAAATTTAAATAAAAACCTCTTTTACCATCTTGGGATTATTCTACTGGTTAGGCAATTTTAATTTAATATAAAAGGTAAATGCATTGAAAAATTATAATAGAAAAATTTCTCAAAAAAGAGGATTTATATACGAATTTTATACATCAAAAATCCCTGTAAACCAAATTTGAAAGGTTTACGTTATAAGGTGTTTGCAATTCAACATTGTTTAGTTTTTTTGAACCAAAACTGAGCTACAGCGTAAAACGTTTTAATTCAATAAAATGCTTTAAGATTTTTTTAGCTGGTATATTTTGTTTTACAAAGTATACAAAATAGTAGCTCATCCATCTGCTCTCAATATAATCCTGGTAACAAAACTGACGAAAAATAGCAAATAGTGCAATTATGAATTTTCAATTTTAAAATGATAATTTAATAAATTATTTAATAGTGAATAAGAGAATATTGCATAGGCAGCTAAGATCAAATAGGAGAACTGCAGGTGTTTATAACATAGCCCTGGTAAGTGTAGGTAGCAAGGATTTTAGAAATGAGGAAACTAATACCAAGATCGGTTTTGTGAGAGAATGGTTGGGCGCAATAAACGTTAGCCAAAAAAGAATAAGTTCAAGTAATGCAACTGGAGTAAGAGTAGGTTCTCAGACCACAAAGAGAATACTTCAAAAAGCTAATTTAAGAGCACGAAGAATAATGAACCATGGCAAAATTGTACGTTTCCTGTGGAGTAGTGGTTCAGCCTTTATATGACCTAATACCAATACGGATAGAAAGATAGGAGGCATTTGGTAACAATGGAACCCCTAACGGCATTTAGTGGATTGTTTGGGGTAGCATTATCTTTAATGATAGACGGAAATTGTTTTAAAAAGAAAAGTATGAATACTGCGATTTATAGAGATCTTTGCGTGATACCAGAAGTTCCTGCACGTTCCCTAAATTATGGTAAGAACTTCATTTACATTAATGATAATACAACACCGCTCTAAAATAGTAAATGAAGTTCTTGCTAAAAACAATGTTTAAATAGCGGTTTAGCCAGTTCGTTCTCCAGATTGCAGTCCGACAAAACATGTTTGAGCTCGACTCAGAAGGCAAATTTTGTTAAGAGATCATTAGCCTACAACCCTACGCGAATTGTACCAAACCCTTCAAGAAGAATGACAAAAGATTCCGCAGGAGTTTAAAAATAGACCTGTTTTGTATGCTTAGAAGATATAAAAAATATTATTTGTTAAATCGGACTTTTTGCACGTGTTATTTAAATAATTTTTTATAATACCTCATTAAAATCCTCAGCCGATTTTAAAATTTGCTAAACATTTTGTGAAAAGAATTTGCGCAATTTAAACAGGACGTGACATTTTATTTTCCTACGATCAATTACGAAACTGACAAAAACATATTGTTAACTGGGCGTCGATGTCATATACCACACATTGAAAATAAAATTTGAAACGTGTATTTTTTTTTCAATACTAATTTGAAATATTTCTTTTCAACTCTAGTGTTGCAATATAGAAAATATATAATATATTATTTCTACAAAAAATTTTAAGTGGTTCTAGGAAAAATAGTGTACTCCTGTCATAGTTATCGTTTCAAACTCGAAGGATTTCTAATGTATAAATAAATAAATAAGGCCTTTATTTTGCAAAAATCAAAATATATATAGTTTTCTATAATATAATAATTCCAAGTTATTATGTCGTTTAACTCCTGGCGCAGTCTAGCTTTAAGCTACTCCACTGAACCAAGGGTTAACCAAAACCTTTAATCAGAAAAATCAAATTCTTAAAAAAAGAAAAAGAAAAACAAATACCTTAAGTTTTATTAAATGGTGCATTTATAAACTAAATATATGATTTTACATTTAATAAAAGCAATAAATGAAAAGATAAATATCAGACACACCGACTAAGACAAAAACGTAAGAAAAAAATATTTATACACTTAGTTACTATTTTAAATATTTAGCAGATATTTTTTATATTGGTACTTAAACGCGGAATTACTTAAATGGAGAAACTCGTTGGGCAATGAATTACACTGATTAACAACATTAAAGCTGAAAGATCTCCGAAACAAAGCACTACGATGGTGAGGCATTGTCTACCTATTCAACCGCCCAACACTAACAGTGTGTATATCTGAACGAAACACAAGGCGGCTTTTGAGTGAAGCAGGAGAAGTTGGGTCATTTATTAGCTTTAAAATAAAAGAACAGAAATGAAGGTCTCTTAGAAAGTCCATCCTAAGCCACTTTATCTCTTGAAGTTTTAGTGACACCTGATCAAACTTTCTGAGGTTAAATATAAATCTTATGCACGCATTCTCTAACTTCTGTATCATATGTTTACCAGCGACATCCAAGCAATACCCATAAACAAAATCACAATAATTAAACTCAGTTAGAACCAACGATTCACATAAGGGTTTTTTGAGTTGAAAATGCAGAATGTGTCTATTAGTATAAAGAAGCTTTAGGGAATAAAACGCTCTCTGGATTATATTTTTGAGATGTACTCGAAATCTAAAGTCATTATCCAATACAACACTCAGATTTTTTGCTGTGTCTACCATAGGCAATCTAGTTCCGTTGACGCCGATGTAATCCTATCTCTAATATCGGTAATTTTATGTTTATTACCAAACAATAAGAAACATGACTTGGTAGGATCTAAATGTAAATTATGATCACGGCAGAGAAGGTAAGTTATTTAAGTCGTTATTAATTATTTCCTGACACACCAGATAATCACCCCCATCGAAACAAAAATAAATCTGGGTATCATCGGCATATGGCTGAATTCTACAATTTTCTACAGATTTAAGAACATCAGAGGTATACATTAGGAAAACAATGGACCCAAAATTGAAAACTGTGGTACCCCAGACAAAATCGGCACTTGATCCAAAAATCGGTCATCCGAATAAATCTTTTGATATCTGTCTGTCAAATATGATTCAATAAGAGCACATGATTTTGGAAAAAAACCATAGTATCGAAAGCCTCCTCGGCCAACACGATCCTTTCGAAAAAACTAGTAGCCCGGGATATTAAAGGCATCAGAATTGTCACCATCAGAGAGCCTAGTCTCGGAAAGAAACATTATGTCAATATCATATTGCAGCACTAAATCAGTAAAATCCCGTAAAAATTGATCGTACATTTAAGTGACCAATAGTTATCTTGTCGAACATTTATAAGCTAATACAGTAAGACTAGTTCACCAGCATGCCATATGTCAGAAACGCAAGCACTACTTACTATAACAGTCTCAGGCCAAGGATAGTAAACAAAACTACTTAAATTATCGATAACCAAAAAATATATATACTTACAAGATAATTGTTAACTTATAGTCTAAAAGTATCAAAAATGAAGACGAAAAAAAAACAAGAAAACAATTTTCCATCCCTATTATACTCCAAGAACGTTACTTAGTACTAATTGATTAATGCTAACCAGAACGTATCCACTTCAAAATGAAAAACATTCAAAAAGATAACATAGAAATATTCCCAAGTAAAGTATCGACATAATTATATACAATAAACATTGGTACAGATTCATTTATTATCCCGCAAAGGTAATCAAACAGTTTGCATACATTGAAATTTGATTTTAGTTATTGACATACAAATTATAAATATGAGAATTAGTACATACAAAGGAACTCCATGCAAATCCTAAAACGTTATTTCTCATTTAACGGATATAAACTACATTAGGAACATATATAAAAATGTATAGGTAAACAGGGATATACCAATATTTATTGTTTCACAAACATTAAAATGACGGTAAATTTGAGCATTTTATAAAAAAAAATAAAAAAACACCAAGCAATGATTGCAACAAACAGACTTACGTGTTAGTTAAGTCATAAAGAAAGATAGATTTTTTCTATCATTATTGCACTGCACTAAGATCACTAGTGGCAGAAATTCTACGAACTGAACCGTCTCACCTCACATAAATGTTATCGTTCAATACCCAAGCATTTCTACTCGTACACTTAGTAACTGCATGTTCGGATAGGGTAAGTCTTGCCTTCGTGAGATCCTCTTTAATTTGAATCCCACTGTCTTTCAAACCTTTGCGTTTTTTAAAAACTGAAACCCGTGCCTCGTCATTGCTAAACTGAACCAGCACTGCTGGTGGCTTATCACTTGCATTCTTGGACGCCACGCGATGGCATTTTCAGACGTCGCCGTTTACAATGTTTGATTTTAACGATTTGTTAAAAACATTCAGCGCTTCTGAACGTAAATTGTCGCCATCTTTTACGGGCATACCGAATATGCGCAGATTTAAACTGCGCGCCGACTGTTCTTGCTTGTCCACTAACTTTAGTAAATCTTTATTTTTAGCTTCGAGGTTCTCAGTTTTATCCTTAAGCAAATTAATTACATGATTTTGGGCTTCGAATTGGTCACTACCGTTTTTTTCAATGACAACTGCAACCCTTGCAGCTATTTCCTCAAGAAATTTTTCATTAAAAGTATTTATAATCGTTGTTTTAATCTCTCGCAGGTCTGTAGATGAGAGTCCCATAATAGCTTCTACTGCAGATAAGATTAAAAACTGAGGAAACAGTACTATCAATCACCAAACACGTTATATTCACCCTGATTTAGGATACAAACCACTTTAAGTTGCACAGAACACAACAACACAATACTCAGACTTAAAAACTTTTCACTCAAATTTACGGAGCAATTCTGTTTACAACCTTACTATTCAAGCGCCATTCAACTGAATATATAAATATCTACTCGTTTGAAACCTACCACTGTCAACACTTGTTATATAATATACTATTTTATTGGATATGCTATATGAATTATTTATTATTATACCTGATTAATATCCTCAACAGATTTGAATATGTTTCTTAAAAAATGCGTGAACATAATTTGCGCAATTTAAATTTTAGTTTTATTGGATGTATTATGAAAAACTGTTTTTTATATATTATATCAGTGGCGGCTCGTAAGTTCTGAAAAAAAGAAAAGAAAAACTTATCTACTATTTTTTGTACATAAAGTAAATTCTCTTAGTTTTCAAGCTAGAAAAGACGTCAATGACTTTGTTGTCAAAATCTGGGATAAACTGAACGAACTTCTTTTCTATTGAAAGGACTGCCAATGCGTTCAGTCGATCTTCTGACATTCTGCTTCGCAGAAAAGTTTTAATGCGTTTAAGGACTGAAAAACATCGTTCACATTCTACTGTTGACATGGGCGTGGTACAAATAATATCCAACAGTTTATATGTTTCCGTCTAAACTTTTTTGATGTTATTGTCTGATATGAACACTAAAAGTGGCAGAATACCACCTACATCACACATCTCATCGCGTTCATAAAGCGCTGAAAGTTCAATTTTTAATGTGACTCTTTCCAACATAGGATAAGAATTTTCAGTTTCATTATCTCCAATAGCCGTCTTCTCCTAGCAGGTTCTTCATTACCGTGTTCTTGGTTGTAATTGTTTTTCATTTTTTCAACCAGTAGAGAAATTCTGGGCAATTCAAAAGTTTTAATAATCCACTTGTAACGGGTTATATTTTCCTAACAGAAATTTAGAATTTTGCTATATTTTTATTTAAGATAATATCTATAAAATATGCTTACCAGTTCCTATAATCTTCATAGTTGAAATAGGACACATATTTAATGCTTTTTTATCGTTTAATTCAAAATTTAATATCACAATCTCAGTAATCCTAGGTTAACTTTATAACAATAAACCAAGTGGTGGAGGCCTCCATAGGCACATTCTTCTCATTCTGAAACAAATTATTAAAATTAGCAATTTTAGGTACAAATTTGTTACATGGTTATGGAGTTGACAATTTTAGGCTGAGTTGAGTAAAAGAAATCAAAGTTTACCTTGTATTCTGGTGATAGCTCTCATTAGCTCTTACTGTATTTGTTGTTTTTCAGTAGCATCAAGCCCCTTTGTAGAAATAAAGCCGACATTTTTCTGAAATTAAGAGAAAGCACATTACATAAACTTTAGTAAAAACAATAACAAACCATAAGGAATTAGGAAAATAGGAAATCAGAGTAAAGAAAATTTATATGATCAAAAATCTTCATTTTGAAACTTACCATTGTAATTTTAACTAACATTTTGGTATATCCTAATTATCTCAAAACAAAAATAAAATTTATCTAAATTTAAATTATTTTGAAATATCTGTCAACTTCATTGACAATTAGTCTAGTCTAGTCTAGTCTAATCTCTAGGTTTCTATCCAACAGGAGAAAGAAAAAGTGACAGGAGTTAAAAAAAAGGCAGACCATATTCTGGAACTTTTGGTTGTCTTTAGGGCATTTTTGCCGATTTTTCTTCGAAAAATGGGTCCATTCTAATTATTTTGGGTGACTTATTGTTTAAGTGTCCTATAGCTATGCTAGCTGAGTTAAAATTGGAATTTTAGTGGAAGAAACCCATTTTTCATTCCAAGTCACATGTTCTTGACTCTTTGAAAAGGTCAATATATTATTGGTAAGTCTCATTTTCATCATTCTCTCACAAATATTTATTATTAAAACTAAAATGTATAATTTACCTACTTGGGTTCTCGAACTTTCTTCTATTGCTTGATTTGTTCCCTTTAGGCCTTTTTTTTATTTGGTGTTTTGGTCCAATGTTCTTGTATGCTGATGAAATTTAGCAGTAGCACAGTCACTCTGAAGCTTGCTTGCAGTCCCTCAGGAGTCATTTTTCAAGCTGTATGAAACTAGGCCTGCAAACATGTACATCCTCGATGCTGTTGTGAGATCCTCGACAGGCTCTTCTAAGTATCAAATATAATCAACTTCAGGTTTGATCTGTGTGTGTTGTCTTGGGAACATACTTGACTGTCTGTTAGTGTTATTATGTGCTAAATAGAGCCAATTCCATTTTAATAATAGGATTAATATATAATGAACTTTAACGAAACACTTTAAATCATGTCTAGTTTTTAACTTTTAACGAATAGCACTCAGTACACTGCACTGCATGAATTTGCACATTTATTTGTAAACTGGGTTAAATAAGCCTATTTCGAAAATAATTGAATCACTGACAAGTACTGTACTTAAAACTTGAATAATATAAGTTTTGTAGTCTTTTGATTTAAGTTAAATTGGTATGAAACCCACACTATTTTCTTTCTGAGATACTTAACATAGTTAAATTTTGATGATCTTTCTCTCGTACCACTTATTATTAAATATATAAAAATTTAAGTGCAACATGCGATATTATTTGGAAGAATCCGAGGTTAGGTTACGTCACGTCTAACGACCTCTTCCTATATTTTATAGACAGCTCTCTCTCTCTTTCTTTTGTTCATACTTAGGAAATAGTCGTAAGAGAAGGTAATAATTATTAATATGCCTTTAATCTCATTTATTAAGCTTTATATGAACTAAGTGTGACTATAATCTATGTATAAACAAGGCTATAACGGTAAGTTTTCGTAAATATATTTTTCAATATTAAGGATATTGGTGTTATTGTAAAGTTTTCCTTTTTTTCATCCGGTCTCGGGCTTTCTTTTATGGGCCATAAAAACAGGTAGCGCATACTCCTTCTATTTTTACCCCGACCCACTTTACCGATCACTAGTTATCTAGTTAGCCGACGGCAGCCCAGCCCTATAGACCTTGGAAAACCGAAGAGTACCACCAAATCCATCTAGCGGCCGAGTTTTAAAGTCCTCGCCGAGAGATCGATAACGGTTCAACAGTTCTCCCTTTAACCCTTTAATCTTTGATAATATTAAAATCAATTTTTAATATTTTATTATACTTTTATTCAATTTTAACACACTTGCGTCACTAATAGTAATTGAATCCATCCCGCCTTCATTAATAATTTTGTCTAAACATTCTTTGAAAGAATCTAGGGGCTCAAATAGTGTGTTCACAGTTCAATTTTTAAAATTTCAGCGTATAGGAGCAGCTTGTGGTAACCTACGTTTGATTATTTCATCAAAAATTGCCGTTCGTTTTGGCGTTCAAGAAAAAAAGCTTGAGAGCTTAACTTTTTTATCGCATTGTACCGCTCGTGCAATAATTAAATTGAATTGATGCACGTAACAATGAATGAAATAAGGATATGGACATCTTCTTTTGATAATGGCTTGGACACCATTTGTCTTACGATTCATCACGGATGCCCCGTCATAACTTTGGGCAATTAATTTATTGTTATCAGACGCAGGAGGAAAATCTAAAATAGTTTGCAATTCATTCAGAAATGTTTGCGCTAATACATCGATTTTATGTTCACCTGGACAGCAACTTTGTGACCAAAATTTGCTCATTTGATTTCTTTTAATATTTCTTGATTTTTGCATGATTCTAACATTTTATCTAACAATTCATTCTGAATCAATCAACCCTTGTTTATTTCACGCACTGATCTCTTTCTTGAAAATTAAGCACATAAAACAAAATAGTTTATTTGCTACTGAATATTCACACAGTCACTCGTTTTTTTCATAGATATTCTTCAATACTCTATTGTAAGTTCGAGTTTTACTTGAGGAAGTGTAGTTTATTTGCAGATCGGAAACAGGTCTTCCGTTCTTCTTAATTAAAAGTTTATCTTTAAATAAGAGCGGGTTTTTTAAAAGATTTTGCACACAATTAACTTCCGCTGGTTCCATCATTGACAATAAGTAAACAATAAACATTACTTCATGTCCTAGAATTCAAAACAGCGCGAAGAAAATTAAGAAAACAAACACATTCGCCAAGGATAAAATACCCACTGGCTAGTTTGATGCCCCAAGTCGACGAGATAATCACGTATTACGCGTATTGAGAAGATAACCCAAGATCACCGAATCATACTCGGAATAGGTACATTTCACATAAGTGGTTCCACGTATTCGGTTCTGCTGCTTTATTTCGAGGGGAAACGGGAGACTCAACCGCTCAATGTGGAAACTAACGACTCCGCTAGAAAGGGAGCAGACGCTGTGAACGTGTGAGGCCTAGTTGTTCCTGCATTCTATCCCGTTCGTCTGCCGCAGTTCTACAAATAATATCAAGAAGTATTTTAAAGATTCAGGGTATCCGGGAGTTTAGAGCTCGCCATCCGGACATCCTACCGATAACGTCTCCAAACTGGAATAAGGTGCAGGATCGACTTTGAGGGTCGCCGATTTAACGACTCTGGGCCCCGGACGGAGAGCAATCTGGCGACTGCCTAGTAGCAAAGCCAATAGGTCCTGTTATGTAACAGGATAAGTCAAGTCAAGTCAAGGTACATGTCAACCTGTTCCCCTGCGCAGCCTGCGCTATACGCGATCATCCGTCTCGTTGACACGGCCTTGGTTGGTTGTTGCACTTGGCCTCCTGCGGAAAGAAGGTTTGAGCGGACGGAAGGAACGTTTGATATCATCTTTATATTATGATCGTATAACCGGGTGGCCGGTTAGGTGGGCACGTGCCCTTGTGCCCTTTATAACCAGTCTCCACTATCATATATAACTGTTTTTTTGTAGTTGAATTCAGTAATGTTGACCAAGGCATGTCACCAGAAACATGAAATTCTAAGTTTAATTAGATTCTTTTAATAAACTGTGCAACAGAAGAATGTAGGCACCCTACATTTTTGTGTATTTTTAAAACTTCATAACTAATGAAAAAAAATGAGCGAAATAAAGGTGTTATACTTAGGTTGATAAATAATTTTGCCTTCAATGCTATAGCAAATTACAATGTTGAAAACAAACTCAAGTTTTTAATTTACTGGGTGTCAAAGAAATATAAAATCAACAAAAAATATGCAGTACTCCTATATTTGAAAATTTTGATGTTTATTTGCATGAACATATTTCAGATATACTTTACTGTCACTTATATAAACATGTTCAATATGTAAGATTCTCAACCAGTAAACCACTGCAACTGGACCGGTAGCAAATATTTTGCCAATATGCTTTACAAGTAACAGCGAGTAATAAGAAATTTAGCTTTACGCAAATAAAACATAACAACTGACGCTGGCTCCTGGGCTAACATGAATCTATGTAATAATAAAATTTATATCCACATATGAAAGTCTAGAGTACAAATTTAGAATGCATATGATACCAAAATAAAATATTCTGATATAACTTCAAATCTATAACAATTTTGAATCCTATAAATAGATCTAAAAACAATTTTAGCATTATATAATACAGCATATAAAATAGTCTTGCTTACACTACGTCAAGATGTCTATGTAGGTGTTTCTAAGCCTAATAAACGAGAAGTCTGTGCGAGAAAGAAAGGGGTACTACAAATAATGTTATCGCTTCTACCTAGAAATGTCAAAATATTAAGTTGCGTACTTATGTTTATGATTAAAATATATAGAAGCATGATAAATCATTATCTTTAAGAATATGCTTTTTATGGAGCACTTAAATGTAATATCAGTTTATTCAAATTATGATTTATTCAAAATTAAAATCACAAGTAGAAAATAATAGTTTACCTAATGTCATTAAATAAATTTAATTTCATTATATGGCCTTGGATCCTGTTGTTTTAATAATTTTTTAGCAATTTTATAAAATGCATAAATGAGTTTTCCAAATAATGATAATAATAATTAACCCCCATCAGAGGTATAGAAAAATGCTTTGTGCCTCTCTATGCACGGGCACGCGCTCCCGAGGTACCCTAGACAGCTATGCTGTCATTGACCCTCTTACTCCCTCACCGTCCCCAAAAAATACATCTTCTTTACTAAAGCAAAAAGTAAAAGCTAAAGCGAAGCGTCTGCAGAGATACAACAAATGCTCATAAGAAAACGCCAGAAGTGGCTTTTCAACACCAACCAAAGACAGTTCTATCGGGATATCAATAATACCAATGATCAAGCCAATACTGAAAAGATGCTACCCAGCAAAGAGAATTTGACGAGAATTGGTCGAACAGCTGGGAAAAACTAAAAGAGCATAACCGAAATGCTACATAGATACAATCTCAACGTGATCAGATTCAAACACCACAAATGGAATATGAATCTATCACCAAAGAGGAAGTTAGCAGCTTTATTAAAAAAACGAGCAACTTGAAGTCGCCAGTTGATCATATTCACAATTTCTGGTATAAGAAATTTGAGGTCATCCATGAAGTTATGGCCCGTCATTTTACTAAAGTAATGATTCATCCAGAGACAACCCCCGCATTTATAATGCTAGGTACTAGAACTATGCTACCTAAAAATAATAAGACAGAAGACCCGTCCCAGTACAGGCCCATCACATGTTTGCTCATCATGTCCAAGATCGTAAGAGGATGTAAGAAAATGTGATAACCTATTAGTCTAGGAACAGAAGAGATGCATTCGAGACCATCAAGTATGCAACGAACAACTTATCATCGACTCTTTGGTACTTAAGCAGCACAGAAAAAACAACGCAACATACACACTGCTTTTATAGACTATAAAAAGGCGTTTGACAGTGTACCATATTCCTGGCTCATAAACGTACTAGGAATATACAAAACTCGCCCTATGATTATTCAATTCAAATTCAAAAAAATTCAATTAGTATATACTGGTATGGACTAAATGCAAAATTAATCAAATGTGTAAAAAACTTAATAATTATTCCACTTAATTATTAAATTAATCTAATCAACTAAGTAAATTTCCAGTTCTAAAACTTTTAAGAGTTACTACAATTTCGAAAGGAGGTCGTAAGTCAGTCAACCCTGATATCAAAAATATCTGAAATATTAGTAGCTGATCAAATCACATGTTACTTTAAATCAAATAATCTATACCTAAATTATCTGTTCGAATTTCGAAAGCAAATTTACAATGAATGCAATTAGAAAATTAGTAAACTTTATAACAGACAAGTTTGAAAAGAATGAGTTTGTATATATAATTGTTTATGATCTCAAAAAAGCTTTAGATTGCGTCTCTCCCCAAATCCTAACAGAAACATTAAAATATTATAATTTTAATTTAAATAGTTCTCAGTTCCCTCATTGAATAATTTTTAACAAATAGGTATCAACATGGACAGGTAGGCAGAAATCATTCTAGTCAGAAGATACATCCATTAGGTGTTCCTCAAAGATGCACCCTTAGGCCAATAATATTTTTAATTTGTATAAATGACATCCAAATATATATATATATATATATATATATATATATATATATATATATATATATATATATATATATATATATATATATATATATATATATATATATATATATATATATATATATATATATATATATATATATATATATATATATATATATATATATATATATATATATATATATATATATATATATATAATTTTTGTGAATGAAAACTTCCACATTTATTTATGAAATCATAACATTCATGATCATAATACTTTATCCTCTTATAATATTAGACTACATTATATCCGGTTACCTGATAATAAAAATTTGAGAATTATTATGGTCCTAAATTTTAAATCGTATTATCGAACTAAACTGCTAGCTATAAATATGGCATCGGGTTTTTTTTTTATCAAAACGTAAAAATGGATTGCGTTTGCAATTGCGAAACATGAACAAAACAAAACAAACAAAAGTATGCTTATTATCGAGAAAAATTCTAAACTGGACAAAGCAAAATATATAAAAATAAGACATATCAAAACATTAATCGAAAATAATTTCGGTTTTTTTTTTTAAAATCAATTTACCAAATCGTAAAACACACGTGGATAACATTGCAAACAGTAAATGAATGATAACATAAAAGTAAACAAACACACATGTACGAGGTGAATAATTTCGATGACATTGAAATCAAAATTGCAACTATGCGACCTTAAACTCTATGTTATTATAGTTATACAAATTTGTGATGTTATTATTGAACTAGTGCAGAACTAGTGAAGAATGATATCGAGATACGGTTTTTGTTCATTTGGCTGATCTGTTAAATATGTGCTTCCACTTTTATGATTGCATATGCGCATAAAAAATAGTACATACATGGCTTGAAATAAACTACCTGCATTTTTAAACTTAAACTTAACCCTTAAACTAGTTTAAAACCTTTTTTCTTCTCAGCGGCATAAAATTTCTCTGCTCGTTCGTTGTTTTATTTTGTGTTTGTGAAGTAACAACAATATGTATGTCTATTTAGACTACATAAGCAATTAGAATTTACTAGCCCTGATGATGGCACAAATTGGTGCCGAAACGTTGGCTTAGTAATAAACGTTCAACTCTATTGTCCAAGGAAGCTGTTATTGTTTCATTTCAAAGATTAGGATTAGTGGACGAAAAACCTACCATAAAAAACACCCTGTTTAACTTTTTTGGAATAAAAACGAATACCGTATTCAAGACTAATAAAACGGTTGGAATAAAAATACAAAAACCGTTTCGGCAAAAAAATCCATTGTTCACAAAGTTTTATCACAGCTGATATATCGTAATTAATTACGGTATTCCAATTCTTCTCTCCTGTTAATATAATTTAATCCAAAAATTGTACTTCCTTCTTTGTGCAAATCGATTAACTTACTTTTCTCTGAAGCGACATAATTTAACATTTTAAAAGCTTGAATTTTGAACTGGGAAAAAGTGTATTAATTCTAGGTCATCTTTATTATCCATCACTTGCTCTTCTGGTTACTTTAAGGTATTCTTCCCATCCGTTTCGCACCTTTAATACAGTGCAGTACTCTGCATTGCATCTGCCACTTGCCGTATTGTTTGCCCTCCTTGCACCAAAGAGGCCGTGCCATTTTTTAGAATGGCAGTTTGTTTATGATCGACAATTACAATTAGACGTATGTAGATTTAAAATTATCAAATATTTTGTTATACGTTCTATTGCACAGTAGTGTATCTGATATGGTAAAGAATTTTAAGATTATGTTCAAAGATCATAACACTAAATATTAGCTCACACTGAGCATCAAATATTAACGGGAATTTTGAAATTGCCCTCCAGGATGAATAAAACGCACTTGTAAACTATTTATTAGATCGTCGCTTTGCCCCATATCACAAAAAAATGTGTTTGGAAAAATATACTTTTTGGCAAATATATACCCTAAAATATAAAAATCTGAAACACTTTCATAAGGAAACACAAAAATAACTTTTTAAGAAATCCATATTAAATTTAATTAACATATTTTATAATATACTGACATAACTAATTATATGGCATATGGAAACAAAATCTCAACACCTAGATTTTGTAGATACATAGTGAATTAAAGAACTTGACATGAAGAATTTATTCCTAATGGAAAGAACAGAAAACTATTATTGTAAAAGTTAAACGATGCATTCGAGATTAAAAACACAAATACATAGAAATAAAGTCACCTTTGCTCTTCTAGGGCGAGGAAAGAAAAAGGAAATTATTATTTCGTGAGTATGGGAAAACTCTTTATTTGGTTTTTAAAAAGTCGAATTTCTGTACATACATTAACAACTTAAATATACTATATATTTTACTAATTAATTTTCAAAATGTAAAAATTATTTTATTAATATTTGATCTCAAATCACCATGAAATTATCTCTCCTTTGCCCCAATTATTTCTTAAATCCGGATTTTATGATATCCTTTATTATTGATTGAAAGCAGACTCTCGTTCCTATATTAAGGAAAGGAATAAAGATCAATTAAAGCGTCAAGCGAGTGATAAAACCGTAAAATATTTCAATTTCTCACCCATCGTTTCTTTTCGATTTATCAGAAAAACAAAATTAATTAAGTTTTTTTTTGTTTTTTGATACGCCGTAAATTAAAAGCCTGCTTTGCTTAAAGAAGTGTTGAGGGTAGAATGGTTCCATAGTTCGCATATTGAAAAAAAATATTGGAATGACGAATTTTGAATAATTTTCTGCGAGAGACTTTCCGCGATAACTTTGAATTAATATTACATATTGCGTTAAAATTTTATTTTACGTGAGTAGCTAAGACAAAATGTTTGATAATTGTAAATCTGCATACGTCTAATTGTAATTGTCGGGCTTAATCAAACTGACATTATAAAAACTGGCATGGCCTCCAGAAAAAATTAAAATAATTTTATTGATGGAAGGGCGGCAAAGAATACGACAAGAGGCAGATGCAATTCAGGTTAATAAAAACACTGTATTAAAGGTGAGGAACCGATGAGAAGAATACCATACAATAACCAGAAAAGCTAGTGGTCGAAGAAGAAGGATTTCCAATATTGAAGAAGGCCTAGAATTAATAAACGTTCATCGTTAAAACCCTTCCAGGTTCCAGTCGCCGAAGAACTCAAGCTTTTAAAATAAAAGCAAGTTAATCGATTTGCACAAAGAGGAAAGTATAATTTTTGGGCTAAATCATATTCACAGGGGAGAAGAGCTTTGGAATACCGTAATATTATCTATCCTACAAAAAGGCGTTAAAGCCCACCCATGATGGTAATCTTAAAGTTTATAGGCCAAGAAATTACCGTTATGACAATAATTATACAATGTGAGCCATTTTGTTCTCAACATTTGGGTAACTTTTATTACGATTTCTCAAACAAACTGTATTCTTAATAAAAATTTGCGCATAAAAATAGTTTCGAAAGTGTTCAACCTTAGGTCAGATATACAGGGTATTATAGAAAAATAAAACAAAATTATGACCAGGTAAAAAGTTGGGTTAGATCACAAAATATCGAAACATTTTATCTGAAAAAAGTTTTTAGAATTTAATTTCGAGATGTTTACAAAATTTTAAATGAAAATTCCAAAATAGGAAATACTATATTTTTTGGAATAACGCTTGAATAGACCAATATAATAAAATAATAAAATAATTGTAACACGCAAATATTCATCGTTTAACTATAAAATAATATTTAAACGTTTTATTAGAATTATTCCTAGAAAACTAAACAAGATATTGCTTCGCACATGGAAGTGAAATGTTGCAATGTACTGAGTCTTAAATCATAGAGATGTTTTGAATAATTTTATTCTGGTATAGGGTTTTGGAGGAACCATTAGTAGTAACTTTTATAAAATCCTTTACTAGAATTTTAAAATTAATTCATTTCATAACAAATACGTTCCTTAAGTTAATAATAAATAATAAAAACAAATTTCAGAGAATTTATTTTATTATTTCGTAGTGTTTCATAAAAGCTATATAATAAATAAAACTAATAATAATTCATCTAAAACTCTATGTTACAATGAAATTGTTGAAAACATCTCAAGGACGTAAAATACGGGATATTGCAACAGTAGAATTTCGTGTGAGAAACAATAATTCTTTTTGAATTCCTTAGAAATTCTTCTAATAAAACATTGGAAATTATTCTACAGTTAAACGATAAATATTCATGTATAAGAACTATTTCAATTAAATTGTAAGCACTTTTTCCAGCTAAAATTGGTCGATATTTTATAATGTTACCCCATTTTTTACCAGGTCATTTCAGATTATTGTTTCTTTCCAGCACCCTGTATATCTGATCTAATTACCAACACTATCTGTCAGAACTAATTTTTTTTAAGCATCAACTTTTATTAAGAATAAAATTTTTTGAGAAATCAATAATAAAACATTTCCTATATATTGCGAACATAAAGAAACAATGCCGTAGTATTAACGACGGCTCATTGGTAAACAGTATCCTCACAGGTGCATTTTTAGTAAATTCCAAACATATTGAAACATTTAGCGGAACGGCGAGAAATAGGATAAGTTAGGCAAGTACGGATATTTTTGTGGAGCTATATTCACAGTAAATGTAAATATTAAAAATCAATTTCGATTAGAAGGTCTATCAGGTAGTTTGATAAATTTATCAGATCATCATCAATCTGGATATACTTTGGCGCATACTTCAAGGCAATTGGAGATTAAATTGCAAAACAACATTATATTTTAAAGAACCTAAAACGATGGCTAGTTATAGGTGACTGCCACTCTAAAAAACTGTGCATAAATTCTGCACAAATGTGTAGATTTAGTGCACAAATTGTGTCTATGTGTATTTGGAACAACTTTGTGTAAAAAATGTACACATGATTGGTCAGAATCAGTTGTATATATTTTCCGAATAAATGTGCATATCTTCTGAACAATACTGTGTTGAATTGACATACAATAATATATAAGATTTTTGCACAAGAGGAGGATGCATATTTCTTGGACAATTTTGTATAGAAAATATTTTAATAACATAAATATGCATTTTCTTCAAACAATATTGTGCATAATAAAATTAGTGCACAAATTGTGAACATTTTATGCCCACAGTTGTGGAACAAATCAGAAATATTTTTTTTTTGAATAATATTGTATATTTTTTCAGCACAAAATGTGCATCCTTTCAAAAAAAATGTGTGTGCATAATTCTTGCACAAATTTTTTTTTTTCTGGATGATATTGTACATTTTTTGTGAACAAAATAGGTGTTTTCTAAACATTTTTCGATATCGAAAATATGTAAAATAAGGAAGCCAAACCACAATCAACTACAGAATCTTTAGTCAAAAATTACGTCAAATAAAACACAATTTTTAATAAAAAAATGATTTTATTCATCGTAGCAACTCCAACTGGATGTAAATAAACTTCTTGGTAAATCCCTTTTGAAATCTCGATTTTACGGAACTAAACCAAAAAATCGGTGTAAAAGTATACGGTTTTTTAACGAGTTAACATAGTACTTATCCAAAACAAAATGTTTTGTAAGATTAGTTAATGTTTTTTTATTTTAAAACATAACGGGTTACTGTAAGTGCCGTATTCTAAATTACACAACAGCCAAATATAATTTGCGTTTTATGAAAATAAAGCGAGTTAGTCTTTGAGGCATATTTAATACAAATTCAAGCTCTTTCATATTTTAATGTTTTACTCGGGAACTCATTATTATTTAAAAAGGGTTAACTATAAGTAGGGTAAGTAGTTAACTGATATATCTTCTTTGTTTTTATGTAAGATTTTATGAAATATTTTTATAAGAATTCAATAAGACTATAGCATACAAATTAATCCTAAAAAGCAATGCGTTTATTCAGTTTATTGTCCTTAAGTTCAGAGTTATTATACCCCTCAGAAATAGTTTTATTATATATTATGTCAATAGGTATAAGTACATACCTGTGTATAGCTTAGTCCTATTTACCTTCAAGAGTACAAAACTGCAGATTTCCCGGGGTAGAATATTTTAAACCAAATCGCAACACTACTACTCAAGAAAGTATTTTTCTTGATAAACCTGCAGTCTATAAACCAAACAACCTTGTATGTATGTTGCCAGTATGATAAGTCGCCACCATAGCGCCACAATTCAAAAACATCCGATGTCTGCGGTCCAATCAGAGCCTGGATGCGTGGAGTTAGATAAAATATAAACATAATTGTTCAGAAAAAATAAATATTTTTGTTCTGAAGATTTTAACAGGTGACGCTATTGATATTTTTACTCAAGTTTTATTCTTAAAATCTAAACAATGTTGCAGTTTAGTAATGCACAGCCAATATTAACCTTTTTAGCATTGCTTTGTAGATAAAATATGTACAATTTTGGTTAAAAAACGCTATACAAATGAAGGCATCTGTTTTGAATAATCCTGTATGTAGTTTCTGTACAATTGTATAACATTAATGCACAATTTTTTCTGAATACATTATTGAGAATTAATGAATAGCCATTTTTTACCATGTGGTAACTCTGGAAGTGATATGAGTTGAACTCCACGGAAATTTCTCAATGGATCAAGGGTGAATCTTTTCTATAAATAAAAACATTGTTACATTCATAACATGCGTGATTGATTTAAGCGTTGAAATGCAACTATTAGTATTGCAAAAATGGTTTATATAATTTATATTAATTGTATTAAAAAATATTCATTGCCAAACATAGCACCGTATGTGTTATTGTTATTTGTTTTGCTATGTTTCGAAAATAATAAAAAACTGAGGTACGCCAATAAGAAGGTTATAATATATAAAACAAATTGTGCTTGTTGCATGGTTTAAAAAGTTATCTTTTTTTTAGAGGGCTGTCTTGTTCCCTAGTCTAATTACCGTGAGACATGGACCTAAGCTATTTTTGGCGGAAATTTAAAACGGTTCTGTCCGACCGTTCTCAAGTTTTCTTGCGCGCAAATTTTGTTTGCACGTACATTCGTACTGGCTCCTTTTTTTCATAAAAATATGTTTTTCTTATTCTAGGAACATAGAAACATATCAACTTATATATTTTGGAAAATCTCTTCTAATATTAATAATAAGATGTTAAGCTGTTATACTGGGAGGTAAAAATGAATCGGACATCCAATGATATAATGATTGTGTGAGAATAAGTGGAGCAATCAAGTCACTGAAAAAAAGTACAGAATGATGGAAGCGAAAATGTGTATGAAAAAAATTATGAAAATATACATTCAATGGGTACCTTTATGACTTAGGTGCAAACAGCGTAAGTAGCTTCTCTATGGGAAAGATGAAAGTTTTAGAGGAAATACATTTTGGTAAAATAAGACTACAAATTAAAAACTCACTTTCAGTGCAAAATAATGAAGTTATGTGCTGGCAAAGATGACATTTCACATGCACACCACTAGAGTAAACCACATTCTAGAAAAAATAGGTGGTGAGTAACAATTTATACAGATAGTATTATTCTTTGTAGAAGAGAGTTTACTAGTGTTTTGGTGAATAAGAAAAACTGGTAAATATCAAAGGTACATGTTTTTGAGTATATGCAAATATCTTATTCTCTTTGGCTGCTACAATTGTAGTCAACACTGGTTATATTTTAAGATTCTTGAAAACTTGAGAGAAACTGATGTTAGTTAAAGAGGCATGTGCAAGCAATGGTTAACAAGATTGAAAATCGGTAGGTCGCTATGAAAGGTCGCAAGTAGTATTCAAACGTTAGATAACAAAAACAATGCTTTTAGGTCTATCACTTTTATTAATTTCTATTTATGTTCATATTGATAGGGTTGTATTGAAGATTGTAATTGATTGCAGACTATAGTTTGTGTTTAGGCAACGTAGCGGTTTTTTGACTCACATATCATGTTCTGATTGTATTTAATGCCGTAAACGCTTTATGTAATACACAGTCTAAAATGTTACTTCGACTGGTTTGAATTCTTCCTGGTAATAACCCAAGTCCTTACATGATGACCGTGACAAAACATGTTTTAATTTTTTAAGTTCCGTTAAATCAAAGTAGACCGAAAAGCAGTATGTAGACCTAGACCACCCCGGGCGAATGAAAATGAGTACGTTTAGGAGTTTAGTATGCAAGAAAATATAGTACTTGGTCTAATTATTGTGCCAACCTATATAATGTTTGTGTCACCTTGTATAACATATATGTATTAACTTTTAGATTTTAGTTTTTAACGTATAGTTTTTGCCTTATTATCTTAAACTTACATCCTTTGTGCCAAAATATCTCAAAATCTTTGCGACAAAGGAACTCCAAATCTTTTAACTTACCACAACTCGAAAACAGCTCATTAGATCTTTTTGCGACAATGGTAACCTTTGATCAGGATGTCAATGAGTACAATATATTAAAGTTTCAAACAATTACACCCAAAGCCATTTTCCATAAGAGCGTGTGGTTATTTACAGACTGCTTTTTTAATACATGTAGAAAATTTAACTTAAAATTAAGTCCATGGAAATGCGATTCCCTCAAATGGCATTTTATGTGATGAGCAGAAAATTCGAAATTATTCGTAAATATCCGCGACCACAATTATCCGATGACGTTAGAAGGTTTACATAATTTTGTAACTATCACAGACGATTTCGAAAAATTTTGTTGAAATTACTAAACCGTTCAATAAGCTCAATTTAAATAATCAAATGAACCTGAAAGGTCTTTTTGAAAATATAAAACAACTTCTTATAGAGCCTCAGATCCTACAGTATCCAAATTTTGAAAAGCCGTTGTATTGATGACGGATGTATCCAAGGAGGCTTGTGAAGCAGTATTATCTCAGAATTTTAATGATGAAGACCTATCAGTTGCTTTTGCGTACAAATGTTTTACAAAAGTCGAAACTAACAAAAGTGTAATAGAAAAAGGATTAGCTGCAATTAACTGGGGCATAAATCACTTTAGGTCTTATTTAAACGGCAAGATATTTTTGGTAAAGTCAGATCACAGACCACTGGTTTATCATTTCTCGATGAAAAACCTTTCGTCAAAACTAACAAGAATGAGGCTGGATTTGGAAGATTATGATTTCGCAATTGAATATATAAAGGCAAAAGAAAAAAAATTGGCAGATGCGTTATTCAGAATAACAACCGAAGGTCTGAAAAACATCAGTTCGACTACCGCTAAAATATTAGCAGTAACTCGGTCCATGGTAAAAAATCAACCAAATATTTCAAAAAATGAGGACATTACTGATGTAACCAAGAATTTCTTCCCAAAATCCAAGAATCAACTACAAACAGTCAAAATTTATTTGCAGTTTTCATCTTGAAATTTTTGAATGTACCAAATTATCTGTAATTATTGGAAAGATGGGAAAAGTAAAATTAATGTAGAAAATAAATTATTCTTCACAAATGGCAATTTTTCTTTAGGGAAAATGTTGTCTCAGCTGCAGTAAATGGCTACTGAAAATAAACTGCATACATTGAAATTAAAAGCAAATGACTAAATATTTAAATCGTGTACGATAAATGATTTTAAATTAGCTGGACAGGATTATTAAATGATGCAAATATAATTTTCTATAGGGATCTCAAAGTAGTTACTTACAAAAATGAAAAAAAGAATTAATCAAAAAATATCATGACAACCTTTTAACTAAAGGACGTTGTGGTCAAAACAAACTTTTGAGGAGACTAAGAGTAACATTTCGATGAAAAAATATGTCGCGTGACGTTGCAAAATACATAAAAAATTGCAAAAAAATGCCAATTAAACAAAAGTAAATTAAAACATAATGAGACTATGGCAATTACTTCAACTCCATGGCGACCATTTTGATATAGTCTACATAGACACAATAGGTCCAATTTCAAAAAGCGAAAATAATATGAGCTATGCTGTGATCATGCAATGCGAACTCACTAAATACGTGCGTATCTCACCAATTCCGAAGAAAGAAGCTAAAACAGTAGAAAAAGCCATAGTTGGCAATTTCATCTTTTTTTTTTGTCTAATGAAGATATTGGAACATATATGAGATTAGAATACAAAAATGAAGTTCTGGAGAAGTTGTCTAATCTATTAAATATTAATCAAACATTTTCAATATCATATCATCATCAGAGTATTGCAGGTTGCCAGAGAAATCACAGAATGTTAAACTAATCTTAGAATGTGTATTAATGAGACAGAAAAATGTAAATTGATTTATGGTTAAGGTCTTTTTGTAGTGAACGGTGATGGTTAATTGTAATTTAAAAAGTGAAAATGGAAAACAAGTGTCGGTTCACAAAAAGAGAGTGCAAAAATTTTCTTCATAGCTAAAAAAATATTTTAAGTGTTTTTACAAACGCAAATAACTAAAACTCTAATAAGTTATTTTAAATAGTTTTATTTTCTTATGGTTTAGGGATTTAACATAGTTTCTAAGTAGTTATCTATTTTTATGTCAACATAATAATAATTTTTAATCTTACAATTACATATCAGTAATACAATAAATTTAGCTTTTGCAAATTTGGCATAAACGTTGGGTCGAAACTCAACAATTAGGGAGATATTGCGGTACAAAGATGGCGGAAAAATAATGTTTTAATTTTTTATCTTAAAAACGAAAAACGATAGAATAAGGAAATTTTATGGGAGTATTACTACTACGAAAACACACCACCTGCATATTTTTTCACTTTTTTAAAACGAGTGGAAGGGGTTGCAATAGACTACCCCTATTATTCTTGTGAACTAAATTTAAATAAAAACTTACGAAACGACTTGGAAAAAAATAAATTTGGAAAGCTTGTTTTATTTAAAAACCTTTTTACCTCTTGTATTTTTCTCACTTAACACACAAAACTTAACGATTTGAAATTTAAAAAAATGTAAATCAAAAATTTTTTAGTTATCTTTTTAGTGTGTTTCTAATAATGCTTTATTTGACATTGCTCAGTTAGTTTAAATAAAATATTTTACGATTAATTTAATCAAAAATTTGTTATCTGATCTGTTTAATTGTGCAGTAATAAGAGTTTTAATTAAATCAATAGAACAATAATGATAAATTCACGAATGTAGAAAGGGTACATGAATCTGGAACTTTCGAAAAAAGAAGTTTTGATACTGGCCGACACCGTGAAGTTCGAACACCCGAATTAGAAGTTGCTGTCCTAAATATTATTGAAGCGCAACCTGAGAGAACTACCATGAAAATTGCAGGGGAATTAAATACTGATGCATCAACTGTATGAGGGATATTAAATGAACATCAGTTATATTCTTACCATATACAGAGGGTTCAAGCTCTCTTGCCAAGAGATTTCGAACCGAGAATGATTTTTTCTCAATGGTTTCACCGAATGCATTCCGATAATTCCTTTTTTTTTGTTCAAACATTCTTTTTTTCGACGAAGCTAGTTTCTTAAGAGATGCAATTAAAAACTTTCGTAACAGGCATGTATGGGCTGAAGATAATCCCCATTTGTCGATAAACATTTAATTGGGCCAGATTTTCTACTTCTAAGGTTAACTGGTGAGTCATGTTTTCATTTTCTACAAAAAGAATTGCCTTCTCTACTAGAACATTTACCTCGGAGAACTGGAAGAGACATGTATTAGATTCATGATGGTGCCCCAGCACACTTCAGCTTAAATATGCGAAGGTATTTAAATCTTGCTTATGAAAACCACCGAATAAGAAGAGGTGGGCCTCATCTTTGACCGCCTCGATCCCCAGATGCTGACAATCCTTTAGATTATTGTACCTGGGGATATCTGAAAGAATTAGCTTACACTACCCCACTACAGGATATCGAAGACCTGAGAAATCGCATGCTTGCATCATGTGATGTTACAAGAAATAATCCTGGCATTTCGGTGTATTAGAGGCTTAATGATGCGTAGAATAAATGCATGTATTATATAGCAAGGCAGGCATTTTCAACACTTGCTTGCTATAAAAAATGTACTCGCTTCTGCGAAAGACGTTGTGTTTTTATTTGAGTTGCAATGTTTATGCATGCAATGTTCATGCATTAATACATAAAATGTAGGTTAATTTCAAATATGTTTATTAATCAATTGTTTTTAAAATGTGATTTTCAGAAGGAAATTTAATATTAGTACAAAATAAAACTGTGTTTAAAAGCAGCCAACTAGATTCATTTTCTAAAATAAACTTATTTGTCCCTTAATGCTTTACACTTATTTTTAAATTTCAAATCGGTAAGTTTATGAAGAAAATACAACAGGTAAAAAGTTTCTAAATAAACCATATTTTTTTCCAAGTCATTGCATAAGCTTTTCCTTAAATTTAGTTAACAAGGATAATAGGGGTAGTCTATTTCAACCCCTTCCACTCATTTTAAAAAAGTAAAAAATATGCAGATAGTGTGTTCTCATAGTAGTAATACTCCTATTAAATTTCATTATTCTGTGGCTTTTCGTTTTTGAGAAAAAAATTAAAACATTATTTTTCCGCCATCTTTGTACCGCAATATCTCCCTTATTGTTGACCTTTGACATATGTTCATATGAAGTTTTTTTCTTAGAGTAAACTCAAGAATTACCCCCTTAAGTTTTTCGCATTTGTTTTGAAATACACTGTATAGTAAACTGTAAAAGCAATTTCGTCATTGTTCGAAATACCGGCTTAAACATTTTTTACTTTGGGGACATAAAAATGTAATAAATGACTCGAAAAAATATCTACACACATCTCCCACAATACGCAATGGAGTAGTCAAAGACCTGGGGATCGGATTCCCAATGCAAAGGGTTATGAAAGAACTGGAGTGATGACGGATGTATAAAGGACCCTTATTTTACATTTTTAATTTTATCAAAGTAATCAAATATTATTTACCTTATTTTGTTATGTTTATCAACATACTTATAAAGACCATCGTTACGAAAATTTCAGTGAGTATAGAATACGAGCACAACTATTCAAATAAGAAATAGAGCTTATTCTCTTTGAGAACAAATAAAATGGGGACTATATTGTTAAACTCCGCTCTATCCCTTTAAAGCGACCAAAGCTTGCTTTAGATAATACAAGTAGGTCGAAAAGTTTCATTTTAGGTCTTGTTGTTCTAAAGACAATGCAACTACCCTTCGCGAACAATATACATATACATACAATAAAGTAATAACACGTTAGAAGATATCTTGATATAGAGCTATAAGATAAATTTGTAGAACTTATTTAGAGGGTGTTACACTGATAGGATTGTTTTTCTCTAGTACTGATTTATGTTAAGGTGTTGAAAAAGAAATGAGGTTATTTATAGGCCAAGCATTTATTCATACTAGTGATATTGAAGAATTACACAGATGCAGAAATGTAAAACAATTTTAAAGAATAGTGTTTTAGGTAATACATAGAATGAAAACGTACTCCTCTTTCTAATTACTGTATCAGCAGCAGGGTTTATAAGAGATACAGAAACGGTAAATCTAGAAATGACTAATCTACTGAGGACTTTAAATATCCTAGGAAACCCGAAAGAAACAAACACACTTATTATTTTTGTGCTTTTCTGGTATGCGGCAGCGCATTAATCGTCACTATTCTGCTTTTTTTTAGATCTTTATGATTTAGAGTTCTTAAGTCCGGTTCCTCTCTAACGACCTATCTGATCGACTTTTTGCGGCATAAGTCAAAAAGTATTTATTAAAATTTAGCACAAAGCCTTGCAACTAAAATGTTTGGTTTTAGTAAAAATCTGGTATGACGAGACAAAATTGTATCCTATCCATATGTTTAAAAAATCGGTCGATTAGCATAAAACGTTTGTCTTGCAAAGGAAGTTAAAACTTAAAAAAGCAACAAATTTATTTTGCTCTAAACTAAACAACAAAATAAAGTGTTAATAATTAAGTGATACGAGATCGAGTCTATAAAAAATAGGAGATTTCAGGAATTTAATTAGATGTTGTCAGTCGTCGGTCTAAAGCAACTCATCGCGAATATATGCAGGTAGTTTTCCATAGAAAATGCCTCTATAATAATATATATAAGAGGTG
This sequence comes from Kuschelorhynchus macadamiae, assembly GCA_030620095.1. Lineage (NCBI taxonomy): Eukaryota > Metazoa > Arthropoda > Insecta > Coleoptera > Curculionidae > Kuschelorhynchus > Kuschelorhynchus macadamiae. The sequence goes on along the minus strand of JAUTXW010000492.1, from coordinate 52,984 downwards.
CCGATAGGCTGTTATACAAGAAAGGATCATCGGCTATCAGGCCCTGACTTGGGATAAATACTGTTTAGGTGAGCCACTACTCAGGACAAGACGTCGGCCACTTGCGGAAAAGTGAAGATTGTGTCAGTCCTGAACTTGGTTATCCACAGGAAAAGGGTGGCTTAGTACGCGAAAGCGGTTGGAACCGTTCGAAGGACGTAGAAAAGAGAAACATTAAAGTAAACCTGGTTAGGAGTCTAGGAACATAGAAGAAAGGTTTTTACTTTAGGCCATCCCAGGAGCAGGGTGACCTGCAGAGGTAAAGAAGATAAAGGACACCGCGGGACCTTGGAAGACAAAACGACGGAGGGTATTCTTTATAACAGTGCCGCTTTTCCCGTTAAAGAATAAAATGTCCCTAGTTAAAGTATGTTATTTTTTCGGTAATATTATGGAAAAGTCTATAGTTTTTCACTAAACAAAACATACACTTTTGAAATGGAAAAAATAAAATATGAAGAAATACTGACTTTCTGATAATCTTACCGATAAAACAATATACTTTTTCTCGGCCATTTTTTTCCTCGTGGTTAAATAAGGCGTTGAAAAGTCGACGCCCTTTAGAGTTACTCTGATATCCTTATTATAGTTTTTATTCACTGGTATAATGCCAGGTGTGCTATGCATGGGCTAATTTGCTTGACTCGCATCAGTCTGCTTAAAGCGATTGCTACGTCGATTGTGCTCATTGTCAAATAAAAAGTATATACAACTCTCTTTATAGAAAATGTTATAATCGTTTATTTTATATAACATCATATTTATCATATGACAAATGTAAATAGTTATAGCACAAAAACCAACTTCTTGTACCTAACTTGCATTTCTAGAGGGTCGATCTTTTATGGGAGGTGGTAGATTTTTTAATGTTTTTCGTGACCCCAATATCCAACTATTAAACAAAAAAAAGAATTAATGGATTTAACTAGAAATAAATTGAGATAATTTAATAATTAATTCAGAGAGAACTGTTAAATAAGCCAAAAAATATTTTAAAATTTTTGTACTATATCTTCAAAACTATCCAAAACTTCGCACAAGTTGTATAGTGCTTTTCTATTGTATATTTAATGAGATAGAAAGTGGATGACTGCAAAATTTCATGCAAGATATGGTGGTTCATATTGGCAGAAATTTGGAAAAAATATTTTTTAATTCTAGAACGCTTAGTGTTTTTAGAAAGCTGTAGAACAGGGCAAATTTATTTTTACTTTCTTCATAAAAGCGAAGTATTGTAATCGTGAATAAATCACACTCCGAGATTTTTTCAGATATTTTCATTTCAGGGTCCCTAGATGACGAAAAATATGTTTTTTCGATTCCGTCGGTCTGTCCACTTACCCGATTGACTTCAAATTTTGCTCAAAAATTAATGGATATGGGGATGACCTGGTAATATTTTGGTAAAAATCCAATATGGCAAAACAAAATGGCGGCCTAGTGAAATGTTAAATAAATTATTACTGTGTTAATTATTTGTTAAATTATTATTAAGTGCTTATCCAATTTATCTCAAATTCTTCACAAAAATGAAGTATTATGTAGGAATCAATTGGTAAAATTTTGGTACGAATCCAAGATGGAAGAACAAAATGGCGGTTTAATAAAATATTTAAATAATCATCCAGATTTACCCAGACTACTTAATGAACTGAAAAAATCACCATTATCTCAGGTTTGACATATCATGGCGTTTTAGCTTTCCTAGATGCCAAAAAATATGTTTTATAAATTTCGTAGATCCGTCTGTCGGTTTGTCTGTCTGTATGCCAGTTCGCGGTATAGCTTAAAAACTACTCATCAGATTGACTTCAAATTTTAGTCAAAAACTAAGGCTCATATGGGGATGACCTGGTAATATTTTGGTAAAAATCTAATATGCCGGAACAATGCGGCCTAATGAACCGTTCACAAAATGATTACTTAAAAAGTAATGATCCAATTTGCAGAAAAATCAAGTATTATGTAGGAATCAACTGGTAAAATCTTGATACGAATATAAGATGCGAAACAAAATGGCGACTAAAATATTTAGAAATTTAGCCTGAAAAAACTAGGTAATTCCTTGATCTCAAATTGTGTGCTAAATTAATTGTAGTATAGAAATGAACTGGTAAAACTGTGGTACTAATTCAGGATGGAGGAACAAAATGGCGGTCAAATAAAACTTTTGTAATCTGAAACATTTATCTCAATTTTTAACATAAGAATGAACTTTTTGGTATGAATATAAGATAGCAAAACATAATGGCGGCCTAATAAAATATTTAAAAAACCAGTCTGAAAAAACTACTTATTAGATTAATTTCAAATTTTATGCAAGCATTAAGCGTGATATATAGAAGAAAGAAGTTGGTAAAGTTGTGTAACGAATTTAAGGAGTCTTCCGGTTCGTCTCGTCGAAGACAGACCTCTGTGTTTTTAACATAAGTAGTTCCACGTGTTCGGTTTTGCTGCTTTATTTCGGGGGAAACGAGAGACTCAACCGCTCAGAGTGGAAACTAACGACCCCGCAAGAAAGGGAGCAGACGCTGTGAACGTGTGAGGCCTAGATGTTCCTGCATTCTATCCCGTTTGTCTGCCGCAGTTCTACATAGAATATTAGCGTAATGGCCGCTATGTAGCGGGAGTGGGAGGGGTAAGGGGATAGCTTAAAAGAAAAGGTCATCGCGTAAGACCAGTAGTACTCTCAAGGGGCACTTAGTGGAAGCCAAGATGCATTTCAAAAATTAAAAAGTTATTTGAAAGATTCGGGGTGTTTGGGAGCTAAGAGCTCGCCATCCGGACATCCTACCTATTGGGCTGGAGAATGGCGCTGAAAGCAAAAAAGTGGCAGCCGACTCCATTTTGAAAAAGAAAGAAAGAAAGAAAGAACGAATTTAAGATAGCGGAACAAAATGGGGACCAAATAGCATGTTAGAAAAATTAAACGTAAAAAAATTTTCTTATTAAATTAAAAGTTTTGGAGAAAAATTAAATGATATAAGGATGAACTGGTGCGAAAACTGGTAGAAATTGGTAGGAATCCAATATATTGGAACAAAATGGCGTCCAATAAAATTGTTTGATAGACAGTACATATGTATTCCTAAATAACTATGTACTGAACTAAATTGGTTCACACTTCACTATTCCTAATAAAAGGAAATATTCATAATGAGTGAAGTTCCGGATAAATGAAATTTACCTATTTTCTTTTTTTTGGCATGCAAATTTTTGCCATTATGAACGGCTAAGTCGATGAAACAGCTCCCTAAAAAAAATATGATAATTTTAAGCTTTTCTTAAAAAAAAACTAATATTTTACAAAACCCGAAAAATACGACAAATTTAGAATATTTTTTCCAAATAAACCTCAACTTGAGAAAACCACTGACGAACATACATATATGGGGAAGTACTGTGTTTACAAAAACAAATTTTTATATCATTCCCGGTGCCTAGAACGAGGAAAATGTATATTGCAAGAGAACTATTCAATTAAGCGATATTACTAAACTTTCTACAAATTATAGGACGAGCAATATGATATCACAAAGCACCAATCAAAATAGTTATTTTCATATACATCTATTTTTAGCATGTAAATCGTAGTTTAATTTAAATATACTACGACATAAAAGCTGAAAAAGTTTCATGAAAAACAATTTTTATTTGACTGTTCGCAACTTAATATAATAAATATCTAACATTAAACCGATTGAAACAAATATTTAAGAAAATCACATGCCTCAACATGTGGTCTAGTCTGCATGGGGAATGCTTCAGTAAATAATAGGTACAAAGAATATTAGTTAAAAAAAAATAAAAAACTCTGTCATTTACCTTAATATTTTGTATTATTATTACTTTTCATTTCTTATTTTTGCTTAAATAATATTTTTTATATTATGTATCGAAACATTCCGTAGGCAGAGTAGTCCTCCAGTTGAGTTTAAATATTTTATTTCAACTAATTTATTGATTTGCGAGAGAGCCAAAAAAGGAACTTTTTTATCCTTCTAACGGCAATACATAATGTAAACACATTTAAAGGTTGATGGAGTTAATTTTTCCTATTACTTCCTATAGGATTTGCGTATTATTTGCACCCAAGTTGATAGTAAACTGCAGTTTACTTTAACTCTATGTTTTATGTGGGGAAAAATATATATTTTCACAGAAAATAGAAACATTTGATTTTTATACAAAAATTGTTAGTTAGATTTTTTATTTTAATAGTTGATTCATCAAGTTTCTACAATGTACAGACAGATACAATGCTAGACCTTTATCCTCCTCCTCGATAATATAGCTAATACACCCGACACTTTTCATTTACCTAGTATTTAAGTCATAGAACTGAATATTCAATGTCCGCTTTTCGACAATTACATTACCTTTTGGATCCAGTTTTGCATTTATAAGAAACCTAGTTAAGTAATTCCTCTGGTGCTATCGGGAGAGTTGTGATAGGCATCAACACATTTAAATCAATTTCCAGCCCCATTTTAATAACCAGCTAGTTACCATACCAACATTAGAATTGACAAAAAGGTCTACGTCCATTGAAGTAAGATCCATCTGCTGTTGGTGTAGTTTTGCTGTTAAGTTTGGCGCTAGTTGTATTGATCTCTCAACTAGTTTGCTGTACTGATAAAGATCTTAAGTCAAAAATACGTGTCTATACTTTGGCCAAATTTCGTTGCGCTTTAGCGGTCATCTCAAAAATTTGACTAAAAATACATATAACTAAATTTTTGAAACATATAAAGGTTAAGATCAGCGCTGCACAAAAAATGCAATTATATAAAATAAGTCAATCCCATTGCCATTGGGTAGTGAGAGCCGGATAGACGATCCATCCAAGGTTAAATAAGTTATCCTCTAAATTGATTGATTGAACATTCTTTTATAGATAAGCATGAATTTTGTATTGTATTTTAGCACGAACAGATAATTTGATAAATTTAATTGTATCTAGTATTCCAGCTCAAAAGCATCTCATAAGAACCAGTAGCAAGCAAAATTCGGTCGCTCTTAGAAATCTTACGAAAACTAAAAAAATGTGCTTTTATTACAAGTGCAACAAAGAATTGTATCAATTATATAGAAAGAAACGCACGAATCGAAATAAGTCCTAGCATACTGGGTACAATCGGTAAGCTGCTGAGTCGTAATATCGGTTAATATCCCAATTAATCGGATTAGTTAATTCCAATGACGTCAAAAAGAAATAGACCCGGCATTTCATTCATAAAAATGAAATAAATAGAATCAAACATCAATTTGTTGTTGTGTATGAGTGGAAAAAAGACGGACTGATCACATAAAGAATAGTTTGCGGTGAAAATTGCAACGCTGTCAGATATCTTACCTTACCAGTGGCGTAGCTATTTTTGAGATAATGTATTATTTGCTATATTTTTTGAGCCCAAATATTATTATGGTGAATACGACAGTTTTTTTTGTTCTAAGATGAATAGGAACGACTTCACTTTGCAAAAGTGAGAGTTTTAATAATAACTTGAAAACAACTAATTTAGATATTATGTCCTGGAAAAGTCTGCACTAAATGGGAAACTTTTTTATTATCAATTTCTCGAAAAACTTTCTTCTTGATAAAACTTGTGTGTTTGTCGAAAAAATAGTTTTCACTATATTCAACTTTAAATCAGATATACAAGGCATTCAAAAAATACGAAAAAGTGTATTTCAAAAATTAAAATGTTTGTGACTGTCGCGGCCGTAAAAAATGGTAAATAAAGGTTTAGCATTAGTTATGTCATATTAGTAATAGCTAAGGAAAGATTTAAATAGAAAAGTGTTTTTTTGCTGTTTGACCTTAAATATCTCCATATCTACAATATAAACAATTTTACTCAGTTTATATTTACGATTTTTTATGGCCCTTAAAACTACCGTACAGAAAAATTTTATTTTTTTGAAATTGTTAGTGAAATCCACTTTTTTGAACCACTAACTTTTATCAAGAAATCAATAATAAAAAAAGTAAATAAATGTATTAAAATGCAAGAGGTTTAAAAATAAAATCATCGAAAATTTTTGGTGATTCTGAAGCACCCTGTATAATATTTTACACTATATTTGAACTTAATTTTTTTTTATAAAAATTTAAATAACAAGATTGAAAGTGCACTTTATAAATTTTCACCCGGACACGTGGTTTATAAAAATAAAACAAAGTTTAAAAGTTTGGTATAATTTATTTATAAACGGTTTGATATAATATCAAACAACTATTATTATCGACAAAACAAAAGTAACAGCATATTAATTTAATATTTCATTATTTATATAATAATTAAACTCGTCTATTACATATTTAATGATTCAGTGACAATTTTCAAAATCGGAAATTTTATATAGCTTTATATATATATATATATATATATATATATATATATATATATATATATATATATATATATATATATATATATATATATATATATATATAAACTTTAGGTTAGCAAGAAGCTAATTTAATATAATTGTATCAATAATTATCTGTGACAAAAGACCAGGCACGTAGTTTAATGGGGGTTCCGGACCCCCCCCCCCATGCTCCGCGCGACACCCTAAAAATATTTAGGAGTTTTTACATAATTTAACCTACGAAAGTAGAATTCCAATAACTGCTGATTAGCAATTCAGTATTGGCTCTGCTTACTACAGCTATTTTTTAACTCGAACCTCAGGAAAATTAGGGAGCAGGCTATTTTTTGAAATTCTAACTTTTTGACGGGTTTTTTTAACAAGCCCAAGTATGTAAACAACTAAACAAAGACGCACCTAATGATTTTTTCGTAAGTACGACAGTTTCTAACATAAATCACAATATCACAATTTGTGATAATTCCAACAAAAATTATTATTATTAAACTTAGAATATATGGTAGCTGCTGAAAATTTCTCTTCGTGATCCTATTTCACACAATTTTGAAGTTCTTATCTTTACATATACAAAACACGATTTAAGGAATAAGAAAATTATTGAATTTACCTTTGAGGATTGAAAAAAATTACCTCAAAAAAATATTCGATTTTGACAATGAGGAATATTCAGAATTCTCAAAAAAAGAAAAACTTTTAAGCAAACGCTCATTAAAAGTAGTTTTAGAATTTCGAGAAAGTACTAAAAAGAAAGATGAATACATTTATGATTAAAGAAATCCAGATTTTTAATGTAGCAATATGGTTCCAGACCCTCTATGGAAGATAGCACCACATTAACCTCGATATTAATAAAGTGACTACGCACTTATTTATTAAAATACTATTAAATATATAAAACCTAAAAATATTAAGCAAAAGTCGCCAACGTCCTATTTGCTCAAGATATACCTATAATTTTTTACATTTTCATAATTGCTGTACCTGCAATGTTTTAATAGATATTGGCAAATAACTATTTTTTTGCACTTTTTTTCATATTTTGTTGCACTTGCAAGGGGGACTAGCAACAAGTGAAAAAAAAGCATTCTTCTTAATAATATTTTCGTCATTGAATTGGTTTTGACAGGGTTGGATCCCCCTAGAACTGAAATCCTGGCTACGTGCCTGCAAAAGACATATTTATGTAATGCTTCATGTGGCAATATTTATTATTAGCAATAAGCTTAGTCATTAAAGAACAAGCATTTCCATAACAAAATACAGTTCTCATTACTATTGTTACTAAAGATGAAAATAAAACTAAATTTTGTTACATGGACCCACTTTGTGTTTTGATGTCTATACCAAGAGTATAATGCTTATTTAATACCTTTCTTTATCAGCTTATCACCGACTTCATAGGAAATATGCAATAAAATATAATTTATTACTTTTTAATGCAACCTATTTTTTGAAATCGGGTTTGTTTTTCAAAACATTTTGATTTCACCCTTTTTCCAACACATTTTAGTTCTATTTACGCGAAGTTAGGTAAAAACTTTGGTTCACTACTTTTAAAAGTTTGCCAGGCTCGCGGCAAGTAATATTATGTAAAAATGCACCAGCTTTACATATATTGGATCTATTCATATTTACAGAAAGTCAGCAATAAACATGGCTCAATATTAATATGAATGCAAAATTGAACTTCGTGTCCCTAAAAACCACAAAAACAATATTATGAAAAACAATATCTTTACAGTATTTATCCCCCAATTTACCCCCTTTTTTCCCCACCATCCATCTTCCCCGCTATACATTTCACTTATTGGCAATATAAATATTTTGTGCCAAAATGTTTAATATTTTTAACATTCATTATAATATATTATATTATTATTTATATTACCGAAATCACCTGATAAAAACAGATTCTCCCTAGTTGGGATAATTTACCTCAGGATGGTATTTATTTACTTTTTTGATTACTTATTTTTAAAAACCAAATTTTTAGGCAATAAAGTAAAGCATTTCAAATTCATTAAAGAAAATCTATGGTAAATGAAAAATTGTAAAGTAACACTATTGCGCTATTTTCATTTTTTGTATATGCTTGCTATATGAGAACTCCGACACTACCCTAAATATTCCTTGAATATTTCATAAAAAATGCAAACCATCCTGGAGTAATTAATGACAACATAAAATAATGGGTCTTACAGCTTACTCAATTAAAATTTAGTACCTATGCTTTACCAAATAGTATATTTATGTTGTTTATTAACCCCTCAAAAAAGGTGATTTGATAAATTTTAGACAAATATTTGAGACTTTTCACAAATATATAAATTAGCAAAACGCTGTACTTCGTTTATCATCAGTGTCTTCGACTTTATAGATAAGTTGAAGTTATAAAAAATTAATTTAAGCCCAACGGAAATGTGCAATACAAAAACAATACTTCATCTGCAAATATAAGAACGCTATTAGACGGTGATTTGACCCTTCAACTACAGCACTGGTATGACATATCTTACTTACCTTCGAAAACAAACTTCTGGGCTTAAATCGTTTCTTTTTCTGCAAATAAAGCAAGTTCGCACCATTTTCTTAAAGTTTTTTAAACAGATTCTTGAAAATAGCTACACAAAATCCTTGGATTTCTGAAAAACACTTATTTCACCAACTAGAACAATTACAACCAAACGTCGCGCATCAAATAGGTCGAAATTATGAATGACTACGACCGTCTTCGGCGTTTTCCGAAGGATCCCGAGAGAAATCTGTAGTATACTCGAAAAAGGTAGAATTCCGACGTTGCCGATTATTCTGGGCTTTATTTCTTGAAATAAGGAATAATAATTACAGAATATTTAAATTACATTGAAAAAAGATTCGGTTTGAGTTATTTATAATAAGCTATTTTATTATCCGTTTTAAAATATTCTATATGGAAATTTATACTGGGAATTCCTGGAATTCCTTGTTTATTTAGGTAATAATATAAAGGATGATATCCGTTATAATCTGGCCACAGTAACGGTTTGGCAAACCAGGCTTAATGTTGGATTCCTCCAAAATGTAAACACCTGGGTCTATGTTATTTCCATGTCGTTGGTTAATTCTTTCTTTCTCGCCCTTTTATGTACTTAAATAAATTTAAAAAATGCCCCGACAATTTTAATTTTACCGACTGGAAGAGCAATTAAATTATTGCCTTAATCCATACGAAAGGCTTAGATTTTACAAAGATAAATAAAGTGTCACGTGTTTACTGAGTTGTTGTCCTAGCATTCCTAATATTAACAATTACAGCCAATAGTGGCTCTATGGATTGGTTCTTTTCTTATTTAAAGAGAATTCACACTTATTTGTTACACAGGCACAAAGGCATTTAAAAAATTTACCTATTGTTTCACAAAAAAAGTGACCCTTTGCGTGACATAAAGCGAACAACCAATATTGATGATGCGTTACATAGGTTTAAAAAAATTATGCCGCATTGATCTTAAGTATATATATATATATATATATATAGAGAAGGGAATTTTTTTATAAAGAACGTACAAACAATTGTTAGCCTGATATAAGTACTATTAAGGCATATGTAATTTTAATAACATAGAGATTTATTATTGCTCTACTCAAAAGGCATTGCACCTCACTGCAAATCGCGATTGCTCTTTCGATCTTGTGCCTGATGCATAACGGGATATTTTCAGACCAGAATTATAATACTATCCTTGTGATCCAACTTATTAACACGGTTTTAGATTATGAGGATCTACATATAGCTGCTTTATAAGTTTAATGAGACTCCGAAGTATGCTGCAAATATAAAAAGTAAACAAAGTGCTTTGCAATAGCAAATTATAGTCCTTCAAAGACTTCCCTTATTATTTTCCTCAAAATTAATTTTAATAATTACTTTAATATTTAATAAATTTAAATGTATTGATCCAAAGTAGCAACAAGAAGAACACTAACATACACATTAACCTAAATACAGAGATACATACATGCATTACTTTAACTAAGAAAAAACACGCATTTTTATAAGTTAGTCTTGGCAATTTTCCGTGGAATATATTACTTTTATTTATAAACATCCATTCTAAAAATGAAGTTATTGCGTATCAAGTAAAATGGAAGAAGGGACATGTAAGGTGTTAAAGCGAGAAGAGACCAATAACATGTAGTTGTAGTATATTGTTAAACTTTGTTATAGAGTAGTTATACAGTTCACTTAGCATGCCGTTATAATGTCTGCTGGCTTGGTATGTAAACGAGCGATGTGATAAGGCAGTTTTATATTTAGCATATAGGGATAAAGTATGCCGATTTCTAATACTAAGGTTGTTTGCGACTTCAAATAGAGTTAATTTTTGTCGCTGCTAGTAAGGTTTTATAATGCTAAACCTCTATGTCTTAAAATCAGAAGATATAAAATACAAAGTGTTTATCTTTCAGTCTGTCGATCTTGCGTATGTTGTATACTATTCTTCAAATTTTTAATTCAAATGCGTAACTAGAGTATGATTTTCCGGTTTAGGTTTTCATGTAAAGAACTTAATATTAGCCAGTTAAATATCGCAGTATGATAGTTTAGAAATATTAAAAGTGACCCAAATAGAGAAGTTAATTCAAAGAGTCAATTGTTTTATAAGATGCAAGAGCCAAACAAAATTCAATGGCATGTTTTACAAAAAAAACGTATCAAAGCAAAGAATCAACTATTTACTTTCATTATTAGGTATGAAAGAATAACAAAAACTGTCAAATAATGTAGTTGAAACCTTTGTAATATCTTCTTGTTCTGGTTCGAACTACATGCTTAAAAACCGGTTGTAAAATTTTTGCCGAATTTTGATCACCGTCCGCTTGCGCTATGGTTAAATTTAATAAAAGTTGCTCGATAGTTTTCGCATAATCATCTATACTTTTAGTATCTTGTCTAACGTTATGCAACTGATTAGCTAAAGCTGGTGCAGATTGTTTTGTAAGAAGTTGGTTTTTTATATCTGTGACCAAAGCACCAACATTAGTATACGTCGTTTGTAATCTTAATTTCGCGTTTTGTGTTAATTTGGCCTTTAAAACATATTTGATTAGCAATACTTTCCCGTTGTCGTCAAGCAAGTCGTTATATAATTCAATAGCATCAATCAACATTTTCGTAGTTTCTTCGGTACCATCCATAGATGGCAACAAAGAAGCTGCGGTTCGCAAATCAAATTTTTCACTCATTGTTGAACTAGGATGAATGCCCAAAACCAAATCAGTCTCTGCGAGCTGTAATTTTTTTTTATCTTTTATGGCAATTAACCGACCTGATAAAATAGATCTAGCTTTATCTATGTTTTCTTTTATTTCTAATACATATTTTTGAAAATGTTCTAATTTATCGGTGTCATGCACCTGTTTACTATACTGATCTCTAAGCTGAAAAAATTTATTTTCTAATGTTTCTACGTTGCTACTTAATTTATTTACCCTATCCAAAGATTCTCTACGCTCTAATGACTCCTTTTTTATATTTATGATAAATAATGAAATAATGTTATTCAATTTATCCAAATCGCTTAAATCTACTACACTCATTAAATAAAATAATTATCAATAAATTTAAGGCAATAAATAATATCCAATAAAATTGTATAGTGCTAAAACTATGACTTACTAATTATGTTAATACTTAAGTATGTTCATTGTCCATATTCACCAATACTAGGGGCTTTATCAATCCCAACGTTGCGCACTAGCGGCCTTTTGCCACACTAGCACGTGCCCTCGTTGCTGACCACCGGATTGGTTCGGCCAGTGTCTTCTTTTTTTCTCGACTTTATAAGTCTTGGCTTCTTCTAATTTCTAGACGTATTTTTCTTTCCAATTCCTTTTTACTGCGACGGCAACACCATAAAACAATTAAGGTAAGTGCTATCATTATAGCTACAACTCCGCAAACTTGCCAAAGAGAATAGTTACTGTTGCTACCCTCTGCAGTCGTACCACCACTGTTGCCTGCCTGGGCAATTATAACTTCTTCTTTTGACTGTGTTTTTCCCATGTTTTTCTTTTCTTCTAAAGCACCATAACGATATTTTTGCACTGTTAACTTAAGCACATAGGCTGCAGGATCGCCATGTAATATCTTCTTGTTCTGGTTCGAACTACATGCTTAAGAAAATAATCAGCGTGCACTCCTTACTGTGTAACACTTTATTCTGCTCTTTTCTAAATCTAACTACAATGGTATAAAACTACTTAGACTAACCTAATTAATAAAATAAATAATAATTTGATGATTCTATAAACTATTACTCCATATTTACAACAATCGAAAAGCTGTGTTGGACATTGTTGCAATAAGTTATTGCCTTAATTATAGTTCAATGATATGGCCTACTTTTGCAACTTGGATTCCATCACACCTTAAAGGGTTGTGTACACGTGCAAAAGTAGACAAATTAAAAAGGTCTGTCTGTATAACGTGTATAATATCTAACTTCAAAATCATAGAAAAGCAATTTCCACTAACTAGTCATCATCAATGCTACCTACAAATAAGTACATCGAGTAATATAACCCTTCAATTATAAAGATGGTTAACAAGGCCAAAAAGCCGAAAAGGAAATCGTTTAATTTAAACGATATTCTTACTCGTCAGTGAACAGAAAGATACATGGTACTAAATTAATTAATTAATTATATTATATATATATATATATATATATATATATATATATATATATATATATATATATATATATATATATATATATATATATATATATATATATATATATATATATATATATATATATATATATATATATATATATATATATATATATATATATATATATAACAAGGCCAAAAAGCCGAAAAGGAAATATATATATATATATATATATATATATATATATATATATATATATATATATATATATATATATATATATATATATATATATATATATATATATATATATATATATATATATATATATATATATATATATATATATATATATATATATATATATATATATATATATATATATATATATATATATATATATATATATATATATATATATATATATATATATATATATATATATATATATATATATATATATATATATATATATATTAGTTTTATTTTTCTTGGTTTACGGTCAGTGGTTTACTTGAAAATAATTAGAAAATTACTTCTTTTTTTAAAACATACATATATTATAGTCTGATGACGTTTCAACCAGTTTTGGTCTTTTTCAAATCCTAGAACGTAATGATAACAGTATACAACACATAACGAAGTAACAGCTATGACAATCACATGTATTAAAATTTTATTTTCTCAATTAAGAAAATGTTAACAGTTAGTGTTAATTGAGAAAATAAAATTTTAATACATGTGATCGTCATAGCTGTATATATATCTGTCTATATGTCTGGGACCGCTCGTAGCTAACACTAGTGGTGATAGTTTTTATTTATTAAGTTTTAGAATGCATGAAATTTATAAGCTTACGGTAACCTTAAACATTCGACCCCTATTACCGTTTAAGATTTTGTGGTTGGAGAAGTGATAAAGTTGGTGATATGGGAAAATCTTTCCCTCGAGAAATAAAAATCGACGGATCCGAGCGATTTTTTTTAAAACGAATGGTATGTGAAATATCGGCCTTGTTTAGTTTTGATTAGCCCACCCTGTATATATATATATATATATATATATATATATATATATATATATATATATATATATATATATATATATATATATATATATATATATATATATATATATATATATATATATATATATATATATATATATATATATATATATATATATATATATATATATCGGGTGTCAACGATATCGTTTTACATGATGCCATTCAATTGCTTTTTAGGTTAGGATTTTTTTATTTGGGTTAACGAAATATGGTATTAAGACACATATTTTTCATGAAAAAACAATTGAATATTACTGCCAGTTTTTCCGATATCAGAACCAAGTTAAAAATTTCAAATGGAACCCTGTATATTATTTTACATAGTTTGATAGAGCTTAGAATTACCTTTTCAATGACATATCACAGGTTATATTTTTTTTCAAAATGGCGGACCAGGAAGCGCTTTTTCAAAATTCAATATGGCGGTCGTTTCCCGATACCGTTGAAATTTTTGTTTAGCAAATTATTAAAATATTAAACAAAATCGGGTTTTCAATGGATTTTAATCAAATTTAAAATCAAATTTTTAATTTATCACAAAATGGGATAAGTTTAATTTTTTCTCTAAAATGTGAACTTTTTCTTAAATTTTCTCAAAGATTTTAAATAGAAAGTTGTATTTATTAAATATTAGTATTAAAGTATATCTTATTAGCTACACGAAACCGCATAACAAGCCGTATTTTTGCTTTTTGTTTCAGAAAAAATTGACAAAACCTTGCCGATATACATTTTTCCTAATACATAACATGAAACAACCACACACATATTATTAATCAGAAAATCCTGGAATATTTTTTATTGTTTATTGATAAGTAATTTTGTATTATTTTGACATTTTATGACTGTTGTCTTATTTTAGGAAAGCGAGAAAAAATCACAAGTAGTATTAATTTTATTTTACCGATAGATACGGTGCAGTAACATGAAAGATGACTTAACTAAGATAAGTAGGCCTTGGAAACAATTGCATAGGGATGCCATTATAATTTTCATTAGATTTAACCAGAAACGTCAAAAGTACTGTTTTGTATCGACATTTCTGATAACTTTCGTTACATTTTTACACTGAGAAGTGGTTCTAGTTAGTTTTAAAAATAAATATTATGGTTTATTCAAGAGAACATCAAATTGACATGTTCCTTATTTATGGGGAATGTCGCAAAAATTCAAGGGACACAAAACCGAAAGCCTACCGGTAAAATAAAATTAATACTACTTGTGAATTTTTCTCGATTTCCTAAAATAAGACAGCAAAAATCATAAAATGTCAAAATAATACAAAATTGCTTATCAATAAAAAATATTCCGAAATTTACTGATTAATAATATGTGTGTGTGGGTGTGTGTGTTTCATGCTATGTATTACGAAAAATGTATATCGGCAGAGTTTCGTCAATTTTTTCTCAAACAAAAAGCAAAAATACGGTTTGTTATGCGGTTTTGTTTTTGTTTTTTGTTTTTCTCAGTGTAAAAATGTAACGAAAGTTATCAGAAATGTCGATACAAAACAGTACTTTTGACGTTTCTGGTTAAATCTAATAAAAATTATAATGGCATCCCTATGCAATTGTTTCCAAGACCTACTTATCTTAGTTAAGTCATCTTTCATGTTACTGCACCGTATCTACTGGTAAAATAAAATTAATACTACTTGTGATTTTTTCTCGCTTTCCTAAAATAAGACAACAGTCACAAAATGTCAAAATAATACAAAATTACTTATCAATAAACAATAAAAAATATTCCAGGATTTTCTGATTAATAATATGTGTGTGTTTGTTTCATGTTATGTATTAGGAAAAATGTGTATCGGCAAGGTTTTGTCAATTTTTTCTGAAACAAAAAGCAAAAATACGGCTTGTTATGCGGTTTCGTGTAGCTAATAAGATATACTTTAATACTAATATTTAATAAATACAACTTTCTATTTAAAATCTTTGAGAAAATTTAAGAAAAAGTTCACATTTTAAAGAAAAAATTAAACCTATCCCATTTTGTGATAAATTAAAAATTTGATTTTAAATTTGATTAAAATCCATTGAAAACCCCATTTTGTTTAATATTTTAATAATTTGTTAAACAAAATTTCATCGGTATCGGGAAACGACCGCCTTATTGAATTTTGAAAAAGCGCTTCCTGGTCCGCCATTTTGAAAAAAAAATATAACTTGTGATATGTCATTGAAAAGGTAATTCTAAGCTCTATCAAACTATGTAAAATAATATACAGGGTTCCATTTGAAATTCTTAACTTGGTTCTGATATCGGAAAAACTGGCAGTAATATTCAATTGTTTTTTCATGAAAAATGTATATATATATATAAATAAAGTCCTGAAAGAGCTCAACACAAGGAGCGAAATGTTGACTAAATATGAAAAGTTATAAGGTTTGTTAATGGGACTTTTGGTCTGGTGTTTTTTGTTAAATATGACCTCATAGTTTAAGTATTTTTAACTTTTCATGGTAGTTTTTGTCCAATATTAGGAAATAACGGGAAAGCCCGACAAGAGCAGAGAGCAGAGAAAAAGAAGTTTTTCAGGCCGAGCACGTTTTAGGAACTTAGGTTCTACATAGGTGTCACACAAAGTAAATGCTTGGTAGTTTTAAATCGGCATATGGGAAGTAATCAAAAGCATTAAGGTCAAGCACAAGAGAAGTGTTGCGAAATTTGTGTTTCGCACCCATTTTTGCAGAGTAGTAGCATTTAAATTGTTGTAAAGGTGAGTTCCTCCTCGCCCTCCGATTCAGTTGTATCATAGGCGCCATTATATGCGAAGAAGAAGAGATGAGGAAGCGAAAGCACTGGGTACACCCAAGGAGAATTTAGTACCCTTTACCCTGATTTATTCAATGATGCTTCAAAATTTCATCAGTACTTTCGTATGTCTCATGCACAATTTAATATTCTTTTGGCGGACTTAATAACGAATATTGAAAAAAAAATTTTGACGTGCTGAAAGTGCAGAAGAAGAAAATATGAGTATTTTTATAGTTTATTTATTTAAAGTAGGTAAAAATACAGTGCGTCTCTAACTTGGAATAAATTCAGTAAATCGATTACCGTTGTTTTTTTTTGGGAAAATTGCTCGAACAATGCTGGGTCGCCCTGTTTATAAACATTTTACATAAAAAAATGCTCAACTAAAAATACTAATCGACGTGTCAGAGCATTTTTCCAAAAAAAAAACAATAAATTCCATGTTAGAGACTCGCATTGTATAAAATAAATATGGGAACTAAACAAAAAATAAATATTTAAGAAAACCTTGTTAACTGAACTAGTAAGCAAGGATGACCTTTATGGTAAGTAAGCAACAAAAATAAAGTTCTTCCTAAATACAGTAAAATAAACTTGAACCTTAAAGTCAAAATAAAAAGAAAAAATACATGTTTCGTCTTCTGCACTCATTTTTGCTCGCAGTCAGCAACTCAAGTGTATTCTACCAAAACCACATTAAAACTAAACTAAGTTCGTTTCGTCTGCTGCACGTGGTTCAGTGTCATTCGGGGCATTTCGGGAGTCGCGAAAGTCGCAAGTGGTGGTATAGTATCGCGCACTACGCGGAAACGCGCAAGTATGCGTTTCCTCGTAAGAAACAATGAAATATAAAATAGTCGCCTGCCCTCGCTTCCGGTCGTACAAGTGTGCTTTGACCTTTAGTCATTGCCAGGTCTTGTCTCGTCTCAACTCGAAAACTTTTCCTCAACTTTGAGTATATTAAATTATCCGGTTAAAGATTAAATAAATCTGTTCACTGAATGAAATTTTAGCGATTAACACAATAAGTGAACGCGCGCGTTTACAAATTGCTGCTCTATCGCACCTGCCTATATAGTGTATATTCCCTCGGAAATGCCTTCTAGCCTTTTGTTTAAAGGTCTTCTAACGCTTTGTTTAATAAGTTTGAACAGTCACAATTTGTAGTTTATCACTACATACTTGCGCGAGGCAAAGCGAAGTGAAGCGCCGCGACCGAACAGAAATGTCTAGCAGGGAATATATTCCATTCGCAGTGCTGCGCTTCCATCCGATTTCGCGTAGTGCGCGATACTTTACGACCACTTGGGACTTTCGCGGCTCCCGAAATGCCCCGAACGAAACTGAACAACGTGCAGCAGAGGAAACGAACTTAATTTAGTTTTAATGTGGAGTTGCTGACTGCGAGAAAAAATGAGTGCAGGAAACGAAATATTTATATTTTCTTTTTATTTTAACTTTAAAGTTCAAGTTTATTTTACCACAAAGATCATCTTTGCTTACTAGTTCAGTTAACAAGGATTTCTTAAATATTTATTTTTTATGTTTAGACATACTAATGATAATCGTTCTTCTGCACTCACAGCATGACGAAATGTAGTATTTTGTTTTTTAATATCTGGTATTAAGTCAGCCACTGATACGCGTACTGATGAAATCTTTTAGGATCATCGAATAAATCAGGGTTAAGGGTAATTCTCTTCCTCGTTTTTTACATATGTACCCAGTGCTTTCACTTCCTCATCTCTTCTTTTTCGCATATAATGGCACCTATGATACAACTGAATCGGAGGACGAGGAGGAACGCATCTTTCCAACAATTTAAATGCTACTAATCTGCCAAAAAGGCGCGCGAAACACAAATTTCGCGGCGCTCCTCTTCCCTTCGCTCAGGTGTGCTTCGACGTATTAAAATTCGCGGCTCTACGCTTTGCTTCCTTACAGTGTGCTTTGACCTTAATGGTTCTGATTGCCTCCCATATGCCGATTCAAAACTACCAAGTATTTAGTTTGTGTGACATCTATGTAGAACCTGAGCTCTTAAAACATGCTCGGCCTGAAAAACTCCTTTTTTCTCTAAGAATAAGTGGGCTCTTAGAATAAGACCCCTCATAGGGTGCTGCTCTTGTCGGGCTTTCCCGTTATTGCCTAATAGTGCACAAAAACTATGGGGTTATATTTAATAAAAAAACACCAAACCGAAAATCCCATTAACAAACCTTATTTTCTTTGGCCTAGATTTAATTTTCATATCTAGTCAACGTTTCGCTTATTGTGGGTTTCTTGATCTCTTGAATAAGCGATTTAAATGATTGTGAATTTAGTACAGCAATATACTATATACAGGGTTAGTCAGATGTCTGTAAACGGTCAAATATCTCAAAAACCACTCAATCGGTCGAAACCATTCGTGGTGATTTGGCATTACCGAATTTCCCCGTCCCTTTGGTGCATACCGCAACGTTGTCAGGTAACCTTTTTAAAAATACATCGACAATTTAGGAATTAAAAACCTAAAACTAAAATAATTTAATGATTAATAGGATGTCGAAAATGTTGTCATTCCACAGCTTGGCAGTATACTAAGCGGTCAATAAATTCTAGAATAGTATTTTCTAGCTATTCCGGGGGTATTCCTTCAATTTCAGCTCAAATCCCATGAGATCTTCAAGGTTCTCGGGCTTCATTTTGTACACGGTCGTTTTTAGGTTACCCCAAAGAAAAAAGTCAAGCGGATTTAAATCCGGTGATCTTGGAGGCCACTCAACAATCCCCATTAATCCAATCCACCGTCCCGGAATCTTCGTGTTTAAATAATTTCTGACATTAACTACAAAATGCGGTGATGCCCCATCATGTTAGAACTATACGTGGCCAAAACCATTAGGAAAAATATTGTTTAATGCTGGAATAATTTGGTTTTCCAACAGCTGTAGATAAAGTACCCATTCATATTTCCTTGAATGAAAAAGGGTTCAATAATGAGATTATCTAATATACCAACCCACACATTAACTTTTTCGGGAAATTGTTTGCAGACCAATAACGACAATTATGCCGTTTTCTAAAATCGTTTAGCCATACGCAATTTCCCGAAAAAGTCAATGTGTGGGCTGGCATATTAGTTAGTCGCCTTATTGGATCCTTTTTCTTTCACCGAAATATAAATATATGCATGTGAAATATTAATTATCTACAGCTATTGAAAAACCAAATTATTCTAGCATTAAATGATATTTTTCCTAATGGTTTTGGCCACGTATGGTTCCGACATGACTGAATTGGGCGAATGGGGGTTGTTAAGTAGCCTCCAAGATCACCGGATTAAATTCCGCTTGACTTTTTCCTTTGGAAAACCTTGAAGTTCTAATTGGAAGGATTAGAGCTGAAATAGAAGGAATAACCACGGAAGGGCTCCAAAACACTATTCGAGAAATTATTGATCGTTTAAGATACCGTCAAGCTGTAGAAGGGCAATATTTTCAATATCCTATTAATTATAACATTATTTTAGTTATAGGTTTTTTTGACCATGTATTTTTAAAAACATTTAATAAATTTAACATTTAACGGACCAAGATAAAAGTTTGCAATTTTGGAATTATACTAAGGATAATACGAGGAATATATCACGCTTAAAAAAACATATCATTTGATTTGAAAAAAAAAGTTAGGTTAGTTTGCCGAAAAACTGAAAATCCGACAACATTGCAGTATGCACC
Source organism: Kuschelorhynchus macadamiae (assembly GCA_030620095.1). Classification (NCBI taxonomy): domain Eukaryota; kingdom Metazoa; phylum Arthropoda; class Insecta; order Coleoptera; family Curculionidae; genus Kuschelorhynchus; species Kuschelorhynchus macadamiae. The sequence continues at coordinate 32,334 of JAUTXW010000492.1, read as the reverse complement.
AAAGGGTCGGGAGAATTCGGTAATGCCTAATCACCACATATGGTTCAGATCAGTTGAGTGGTTTTTGAGTTATTTGACAGTTGATTCGTAGTCCTGCACGCATGGAAAAATAGTATGTGTTTTTATTCCGGGTGAACATCTGTTCATCACTCTCATTCTGAAAAGAACAATTTGGCTGACGTTTCGCCAAAATCGCATTTGGCATTTTCGAAGCTTTCTGTTTCGCTCCCGATTGAAGACTGATATCCCAAAATTTTTTAACCGAACAATGATTTTTTTCTTTTTCTTACTTTACCCCTATTTTTTCAAAACCGGTTGCATCAAATTTGAAAAAATATGATGCGTTAAAAAGAGAATTCGACTACTTTTAAAATAAGGTTTCACTCGACCCCTATTACCATTTGGAGAAGTGATTTATAGGCAAAATCTTTTCCTCGAGAAATAAAAATCGACGTGGCCGAGCGATTTTTGATACATATACATACATACATATATATATCTATATATATATATATATATATATATATATATATATATATATATATATATATATACAGGGTGGGCCAATCAAAACTGAACAAGGCCGATATACCATACCATTCGTTAAAAAAAAATCGCTTGGACCCGTCGATTTATATTTCTCGAGTAAAAGATTTTGCCCATATATCACTTCTCCAACCCCAAAATCTTAAATGGTAATAGGGGTCGAGTGATACCTTATTTTAAAAGTAGTCAAATTTTCTTTTCAACGCATCATATTTTTTCAAATTTGATGCAGCCGTTTTTGAAAAAATAGGGGTAAAGTAATAAAAAGAAAAAATCATTGTTCGGTTAAAAAATGTTGGGATCAGTTGATTTTTGTACCGAGAAAAAAGTTTTTTTCGCTTATCCCTGCAGTACCCCCGCAGGGGTAAGCTGCAACCCTTAATGAGGCATCAAAGGTCATTGAATTCTCTTTTCAAAGCCCAGCAACTTTTAAAAATTAAGGAGGTAGTTAAGTAATTAATAAGTCAGCACTGATAAAACTATAAATTTGTATCAATCTTTACGTTAATTTTATGTAATGACAGGGTTTTTCTGAAAAAAATAATTCTTTTTGAGCTTAGCTTTACAGGATGGGTAGGGTTTAGGTTTACAAAGAAAGATGAGACACAAGATGTACATTTTGCTTATTCATCGTTCATGATAATAAGTGCTAAAAGTGTTGGCCTTCTGCTTCCATATAATAATAGAGATGTTGTTCAAAACTGTCTCGGACACTATGAAGCGTTGCTGGTGTATGACCCGACATTCATTAATGATCCGCTGACGTAAATCATTTATACCCGTATTCACTAGAGAGGTTTAATTTTAGACCAGTTCTAACTTGACAGTTATATGTTTAAGATGATATATGCAAAGATTAAACAAATAGTTTTTGTAAAGGCCTCTATTATAGATTAACAGTGATATAAGCAGAACATAACTGGCAAACTAACAGTTTCAATTGTCATGACAATTAGATCTCGTTTAACTCTTAAACCTTTTTGATGACTACGGGGGTTAATGACTGTGGCTGAGTTTTATAAATCTTACTTTTTAAGTGATCCCACAAGGGGGTTATCCCCTTAGATTTTTTCCAGACGTTTAATTTCTCAGGTTATTGAGAGAGAAACCTCATCGAATAGATGTGGATTTTCATCAGACTAATATCGACAATTGTGATGATTAACAGTCCCATTTAGAAAAAACAAACACTTGTCGGAAAAACAAATGTTGAAAACTAAATTTGGATTATTTATTATTTGTCCACTCTGGCAAAATTCCAAACGTCTGTCAAAGTACAAGATGAACTTTGTAGGGATGAAATTTAAGTGTCTTTAAAATTCTGCGAATACTCGTTCAAAATATGTCACGCACTAAAGCTGGTTGCCTGGTGCTTAATGTAGGGTCCATATTGACGTGGCCCGAAATAGTAAGTTCCCCTGTTTCTCGTTTCCTACTATCATTCGATTTGGAGCCATCGGTTTTCGGTTTGCGACCGATTCTGTCTTTCTAAACCTTGCTGCCAGTTCAATTATGTATTTTCGGTGAACATGTTTATCTGGATTCATTTGAAAATAAACACCTGTGCTGTAATATTAGCACATCTACCATTTGCATAATAGAGTTCAATCAGCGATACTCTTTCTACAGTAGAATAAACCATTTTAGATGAAAATAAAGTTATAAATAGTTACAGACAAAACCCTACGAGATACTAAATTTAAATAAAGTAAATGTAAATATCTTTAGCCTCCACTTCTAAGGAAGATAAACAACTGCAATATTTATAAGTTTTTTACACAAACATAGAATTCCACAGCACAAAAACTTATTAAGATTTGACTAATTGCAAAAAGACTACTACTTACTACTTTTTTCATCAAACAATAAAATTGAAATTTAGATTAACTTTTTTGAGTGATAAATGTAATGAGAAATGTAAAGAACATTTCCTTATTTTTATGTTGGATCTGTTGAAAAGAGAATTTGATGACCATTAGAATGAGGTATTACATGAAGTTTAGTCCCGTTTTATTTAAGAGTTGAAGCTCACCCCTACAGGAGGTTGAAGTAACAGAGTTGGAAATATGCATAAAAGACTTCCTCTTCAAGATAAAAATCAACTGCTTTCACCATTGTCTTCATCGAGCAATAACAATGAGAAATCGTATTTTTCTTCTTTTCATTGTTCATTCCTTATTTCCTCAAAAACGACTTCATCAAATTTAAAAACTAGGATGCGTTAAAAAGAGAATTTAATTACCTTTAAAATAAGGTATCAGTCGACACCTATTCTCATTTAAGATTTTGAGGTTGGTGCTCACACCTGCGAGGGGGTTGAAATGTCAAGGCTGACGATATGCGCAAAATTTTTCCCAGGGAAAATAAAAATCGGCGTCTTCAAACTCTTGCTTAATAAATAATTTATAAAAAAGTTTACTTAAATAACAACACAGTAACAGCGGAGTTACTAAATGTCGTTAAGCAAAGACTTACCATTAACTTCATGAAAAACTTCCAAATGTAAAGTTCTCTGAAGCTCATCTAATTTGCTTACCTAGAACAAAAAAGAAGTTTGCTTGTATTTTAAAGTAAACCTTAGATGTCTAAATAATTTTAACTTGTCATTTACTAACTGGAGATATATCGGAAGGAAGGTATTTAAGTCGTTGCTTATATGGCGACGTCCTTACACAAGACGGAAACTTGACCTCTCAATCTTTTCTTGCGAAACAGGCCGATATTTTTTATTCCGCTCTTTTCCGCAAACTAAAACAAGACAGGACATAATTTTATATGTCAATATTTAAATTTTACTAATTGCTTTGTGCTTAATGACTAGTGGAATTGTAAAAGGTTAAACAAGTTATTACGTGTAATTTAAAGTAACCTTAGTGGAGTAACATTTCCGACTGATAAGACAGTAACTACTCATTACAATAAAATGTGATAAAAAAGAGGTTAAAACCAGTATCATCAACGCCAGTGACCTTCTTAGGTTTCAGCCATATTGTAATGCTTTCATAGGAAGCACAAAAGTCGATGCCAAACCATGCAAGATACGTACCAAAACCAACACTCTTGGGTTTCCAATGTGCTTGTAGCCTGTATATTCTTTATTAGGTACCTGTACTTTGGAATGAGTGAAAAGCGGAAAGTTAGAGTGACAATACCTAGGCCCCCATTGGACCCCTATTTATCTTATAAAAAGCCTATATATTCTTTTTTTACCATTTTTAAGGCAAAAAATCAATATATTGTAAAACACTCTTTTTTTTTTGTAATAAACTTACAAGAAGCGGGTTGTCGGAATCCATTTTTAAATAATTTCTTTAAAACCTTTCGTTGCGGGCTAAATTAGCTGAGTATTATTATGTGCGAATATAGAATATTCAGTGCAAACTACAATATTTCGGAATATAACGTTTGTTTATTACTTAAACTATAAAAAAGGTTTCTGTTATTTGTTTTTTGTAAAACGCACATGTGCTTCGTCGGCACATTTTTACAAATCTTTATAGCTGTGCGGAAAACGCACTTGTACGTTTGTGTATATATCGATTATTTATAAGACTAATGTTTTTTTTTTAATTGTAATTAATTTGTAATTTAAGAATAAAGTACAAAAAACGTAAACAAAGAGAATACAACTGGTTACTCATAAAGGAAAAGTAACGAAAAACATTATGTTCTTCCGTTACTATGGTTCTTAAGCCGTGTTAACTATCAAGCAACAAATCCGGAAACGAATATTCGTTTTCGTAAGTTCAAATGTTATATTATAAGAACCATAGTAACGGAAGAGCATGTTTTTCGTTATTTTTCCTTTATGAGTAACCAGTTGTATTCTCTTTGTTTACATTTTTTAGGCTTTAGTCTTAAATTTTGTTAACATTAGCCCTATAAATAAGCGATATATACTCAAATGCACAAGCTATAAAGATTAGTAAAAATATGCGGAAGACGCAAATGTGCGTTTTACAAAAAAATAAATAACAGGAACCTTTTTTTATAGTATAAGTAATAAGCAAACGTTATATTCCGAAATATTGTAGTTTGCATTGAATATTCTATATTCGCAGTAATAATACTCAGCTAATTTAGCCCGCAACGAAAGGGTTTTAAAGAAATTATTTAAAAATGGATTCCGATATCCCGTTTCTTGTAAGTTTATAACAAAAAAAAATAGTGTTTTACAATATATTGCTTTTTTTGTTTTAAAAATGGTAAAAAAGAATATATAGGCTTATATATAGAGCAGATAGGAGTCCAATGGGGCCTAGGTATTGTGACTCTAACTTTCCGCTTTCCACTCATTCCAAAGTACAGGTACCTAATAAAGAATATACAAGCTACAAGCACCTTGGAAACCCTTTGGCATCGACTTTTGTGCTTTCTATGAAAGCATTACGATATGGTTGAAACCTATGAAGGAACTGACGTTGATGATCTTGGTTTTGACCTCTTTTTCATCACATTTTATTGTAAAGAGTAGGGGCTCTTACTGTCTTATCAGTCGGAAATGTTGGTTGATATATCTAACGATATATCCTCTTGCAAGGAGAAGGGAGGGTCCTAGTGATTTACAGCTTCCCATGTTTTGGAATAAAATATATATTCCCATTCATTTTTTGTCATGCGTAATTTTTTTGTGTGCTGTTTGAATTTTATGACAAAACTCCCTTCGATTACCTAATACTGGCCTTGAGATGATACAATGTGTAGGATTCAGGGTTAACTAAAAGCATTTTTAGAATAAACATAAATTTAAAATCTGATTGATATATATGCCTCAAGTCTAGGTTACCACTTATCGATTTATCTGTGCCATCAATTATGCCACGTTTTGGTCTAAACTCGTTTGGTTTAGTACTGACAATAACGCTTTCATATTTTTGGTCAAATTCATTGACTATCAGTTTAAAACAGGTAATGTGCCTGAATTTTAGGAAATAAAATTTTGGGTTTGGAAGTCTTGAATGCGTATACATACTAAATAGAAAGAGTACTGCCGGGCCTGCTTAGTCTATGCACCACAAACTACAGTGGTCCTGGGCCAAATTATTTTGCAGAAGAGATGATCTATAGAAAAAGAAAACTCAATGACGTATGATCGTCAGCAAATCAAGCACTAACAAACAAAGCATGCAGGTAGAAAAAAAATCTATAGTATTGTCCATTATATTTAACATTGCATGATTTGAACACAAACATGTAAAAAATACGTTTAGTTTGAATATCAAAACCGTTTTTGTATATAAAAAATTCTACTACACACGTAAAATATGCATTTGTATAAAGCGACAGTTGCAAGTGCTAAGTGATATTTGTTAGAATGTGAATTATTGCTCTCCAAAAATAAGTTTGCTAACAAGCAAATGTGCGGTCCGGTGAAAATGTAATTTAAATAAGTCTCCACTTACACAAATTGACGTATTTTTTAAGTCGTTTTAACAGTTAAGGACTAACAATTATTTCTCATTTTCAAAAGACTGACTACACATTAAGCAAATGCATTAATAATTTAAATTTCAATTGAGTAAGGAAAGATTTAGTCTTGAAAGGACAGAGCAATCAGCGACGTATTTCATGAATATTTTATTGCATAATTTATAGATAAAAGGCAAGCACGAATATTTTTGCAATGCAGGGTAACAATGCATTCTAAATTAAACTTAACTACTTTGTTAATTTTTTGTTTATTAAGTATTTTAATAGAATAATTAAAAACTAGGTTTTTATAAATACAACCAAAAGTCTTGCTTAATTTTCCATATACATTTTAATCCGTATTTCTCTTTTTTTTTTGTAAATTAAGTTTAGGTTATGACAATTTTGTAACATATCCATGTGTCGATAAAATACATTTTAGGGTCTTTTTTGATGATATTTAGTATCGCTAGAATATTTCAATCATTGGCTATATTGCGAAGCAAGAAACTGTTGGGCCTTCGCATAATATTTTGGTACATATTCTGTACACACAACATGTAAAAAATGTGAAGACTTTAAGAAAACTGATTCATTAAAATGTTTTGGTATGCAAATATTGACAAATAACTCTTGTGTTTACTTATTGTGCAATTATTCTCAAAAAATCTTACAATTAAATGTTCACATGGTCACGTTTATTTTTGCCACAAACATCTTAAGTTTTTAAAAAACATAAAGATCTTGCAATGTCTATCACATGATTGTATGCTAGCGACATACGGATAATATTGGTTTAATTGCGTTTTAAAAATTTAAAATGGTAAGTACGGTTTGAGTCGTTTGCCTCAGTAAGATTTTTTAACAGACATAATATCAGACCGATAGTGTGATTATAAATATACTGTGCCTGACGTTAAAGGTACTTACAGTTTATTCGTTTAAAATAAATGGCTTTAAGTTATATTGATATTTAAACCAAGAGCAACAAACGATTTTTTAAATAAATTCTAAAAGGGTAGTTAAGCATTTGAGTTTAGATTCCCTACAGTAAAATATGAATCAATGTTCGTGTTGACATGGTTTCGCATTTTTTAAACGTGTGCTTATTTTTGTTGAAAATGAAATGGTTAATTAATAAGATGGCATTTCAACAAGTAAAGTATTTGTAGACCCATGTTTAGAAGAACTTTTTTATAACAAAGAATCATCTTCAAAAAGCTTGACAAATTTTTCGTAACTTCTAAAAAATTCATTTTGAGATCAAACATTCTAATTTCAAAATACCTCGAAAACGATTTTAGAAAACTAAACAAAAAAAATGACTAGTATATTTTAAAACAGCTCTTTAGATATATATTTTTAAAGGTTAGTGTTCGGGGAACCCTCTTCCCAAACACCAAATAAATACGTAACTTATTTAGGCTAATTATATGCACACCCAGTTCATCAAAAAAACCAATTCGAATAAAATTCTAACCCCTGCTAAATGTATTATACGATTCATTTACAAGTTAAATTATTAATTTGTATCTTGCAAAATTCACACTCAAAGCAAACCATGTGATATTCCATAAATTCACTTGAGTGAACAGCGTTCTTACAGTCCAGGCTATATAGCAGGCCTCGAACCGTTTTCATTTTAGTACAAACGTAATTTGTTCAAAGCATCAGAGGTTTGCTCTTTTACATGTTTTATACAAGTTTTTACGAAAAAAAAATGTTTTAATAAGATACGATCCTATGTCTATTTTTAGACTTAATGAAGGCCTCTAACTAATTTACAAAACTGTTAAAAAGGTACAAGGCATTCCTTCTTCAGTAATATAGCATCATCGAGACCATGAATAAATTGAAAAAAGTGTTTGGAAAATCAGAAGACAGTACTAATATTTATATAGTGTGGTTTTGACTAAACATTTGTCATATTACTACATATTCGCTATAATTATGAAATTTGTTTCATTACTCTTGAACTGTTTTTAATTTCGTATTTATGGTTTACATTATATCAATTATTGTTTTTAAAAATTTAGTTTTATTGGCCTGATAATGAAAACAAAAATTAAAATAAATTAACTCATTAACAATTTTCTAATTTTCTAAAAAAAATAAAACATATTTACGGAACTAGCTTTTATGCTAACCTTTGAGTTGTGTCTACGATAATTAAGTACACTGGTCCTTTGAAATAAATTGATTATTACTAAATAACTATTTATTGTCACTTTTTTCTCCTATAAACGGCATTTATAATCAAAAAAATGATTTATGATGTGGTTAGAATATTACATATTATTTACGACAGGTCTATTTCTAGATACTTGTAATGTAAAATATATAGCATAATTTTTCTAAACAAAGCGTTAACAGACCTATGTAGATAAAAATGTTTACTTTTTATTTTTATGGGTGATTATGATTGCCAAGGTTTACGTTTAGTTTAAAATCACTTAGTTTATATTACAGTCTTATCCTAGTTTAAATATTGAAGTTGTAATAAATATTTTAGTAAAGAAAACGAACCAATCCAAAAAGTGAAATTTTTTAAATTTATTATTACAAAACAACGTAGTCCACGGTAGCATCTATCAAATTGGTAGTAGCGATTTCCATATTTTTGAGCTGGAAAACGACATATTCTTACTTGGCCAAGAATACGCAAAAAACACCCAATAAGTCGTCTGGAATCCTAAGTGGAGTACTGAAATCCAGCTAAGTTGAGTTAGAAATCCAGTCATTCTTTCGATGGCTCATTTACGTATTAGAAGGAAACGCACCCTTTTTTAAAATAAAAACAACAAACCTCTGAAAATAAATAAGGCTCGCCCAGTGGTTACTAATTCATAAGGAAGAAGTTATGTCGCATGTCAATAAAATGACAGATTATTCGTCGTTTAGTTTTACCCTAGTATTCGGCAGTATTAGCTTTAATAAAGAAGCTTGATTCTGATAAAGAACAACAATGACTAGTGGTGATTGACTATTTCAAGACAAAAAACTCTTAAAATAATTATTTCCTACCCAACATCCATGATCTTTTTAGCCAGTAGCAAACCTCGAATGTTTTACCACACTAAATCACATTTGAGTATTTTATTAAATTAAAAACGATCGATTTTAATAATATTCCAAGAACAGCGTTCTCTATATATAAAAAAAACAGTTTACTTGTATGTTCTTTAGACTTCCTTTATACAACAGGTAACTTCCTCTTAGCTTTTAAAACAATTTCTCTTTAGTATATATGGTGTCCGGGATAATGTGAGTATTCTGTAATATATAAAAAATAATGCTAATTTGTAAATATAACTAGGTTACTTTAAACGATATTAAAATTACTTTTCATATACTAAATTTAGGCCCAGATAAAACCAGACCAGATGCGAAAAGTCCCGTGTCGCCTGTGCAGCATGCGACGGCGAACAAAGTAGTGGTGAGCCGAGCGGCAGGCCGCTTGGCAACAAGTACGGGGACCGATGTTTATAAAGTTTCACGGCCGTTTCGATAATGTGTCTTCGAAATGCTGTGTAGTACGGGTGTTTTTGTCAGAGTTTGGATGTTTTTAATTCATTTTTAGTTGTAAGTATGTGAGAACGTAAAAAAAATATTTAATCATGTGTAAAATATCATTATACCTACGTATAGAGACGTTTAACTTTGGTAGAGCGAAAATGCCTAGTTATAAGGGTCTTTACTTGTTATGTTCTAGCAAAGCTAGTGGAGGAAAGACTCTACTCAGGTTCCCAAAAAATCGTCAAAAGTAAGTATATCGAAATGCATATCTTACAACATAATACTTGTTGTAAGATAAGTAAAATTGTGTCTTAATTTTATAAATAAATGTAATCAAGTAATTTTAATTTTGTTGGTATTAAGTCCTAATAAATGTTTTAGAGCAATAGCGTGGCTTGAGGCTACTGGAAGAGAAATAGAAAAGAACTATAATATTTAAAAACTGTGCGAGGATCATTTTGAAAGAAAATTTATTTCTACGACTTTAACAAGCGTCAAAAGTCTATACAATGATGCTATCCCTTCCATTTTCTGTGGACCAAAACGGTCTATTACTGACGTAGGATCTGAAGAGCCTCCTTCAAAAATCGTTATATTATCAGGTTACAAAAAAATATGCGTAAAACGTGTCTCTTAGTTTACGTAATAAATTTTCAAATAAATGATTTTCCATCGAGTTGAAATTTGGTATGTCAGGGAGTGGTCCATACGAGAATGGTTTGGATTGTTTTTGGGCAAAATCGGCTGATGGGAAGGGGTTGAAACGGAGGTGTTTATTGGTAAAAAATAGTGATTTTTGTAAATGATCGTGTATTATGTCCTTTTATGGTTCTTTGGTAGTGGCGGCTCGTGGATTTATGAACGGGTGAAGCGCAGCGCAGCTAGGTGCACAGCGCCGCAGGCGAATATTTTTCGGGGTGCCACGCCCAAATGGCCATTTGAACAGGAGTTAGAAAAGCTAAAGAACAGATAAAAAAAACTTTATTTTTCTATGAGGCAATTGCTTATGCCCCATATTACGTGATAGTAGAAAGTACTTCGTCGGAATTTTGGTATTTGGCACAGTGATAATAAAATAAAAGAAATCTAGTCTTTAGGTCGCAATAGAATAAGAATTATCTGTAAAGACAGTAAAGCTGCAAATATCTTAGTTGTTTCAAAATATTTGAAAGAAAAAAATTTAGAACTTTATATTCCAAAGCATTCAATTATAAAACAGGGTGATATAAGGGGCATTGATGTAGAGATTTCAGAAGAAACCTTAAAGAATAAAATAAAAAAAATCGATAAACATTGCCACTTCTCTGTAATAAATTTTAGAAGAATAACAAAAGAAGTAGAAGATAAAAACAAGGAAAAAAAGTTGGTTAAAACGCAGTCGATTATAGTGTCTTTTAAGTCGCAAAGCTTTTCAGTATACACCGCCGTAGAACATGTTAGATGTCCGATTTCCCCCTATGTACATCGGGTCATTCTTTGCTACAACTGTTTCAGATACGGCCAAACAGGTGCGCAGTGTAAGAGCAAGAAACGTTTTAAATGCCGTGGCGAGCATACATTACAAGAATGTAAAGATGATAGGGAAATTGAATGTTTTCATTGTAAGGGTTTTCATGCTACTAACGAAATAAAAAAATGTGAAGAATTTTCTAGACAAAAAAAAATTAAAAGAACTATGGCTCAACATGATATAGGCTACAGGGAGGCAGAAAAGAGTTACCCTAAAGCAACATATGCTTCGGTATTATCAAATAACTTTAAAGGCGATATGGATCTCAATGAACTGGATAATATTATAGCAAATTTTTAAACATCAAATAATAAACAAAACAGATTTAATTTTTCTTCCTACGTCACTGTAAATAAATTCCCTACCAAAAGAACTAGGCCCTCTTCCCCAAACCGCTATTGAATCAGCATAGAGAAATTATCTCACAGTATAATTTTACTCAAGGAAATAATTTTTAACGGACAGTATATACCAATCCAAGTTAAATAGACACAGAGATGAACAAAGTCAGTACAGCCAGAGTGGAAAGAATAAATCATTGTGCCAATTAATAAACCAAGCAAAACAGCAAATAACGCAGCCTCATACAGACCAATCGCTCTAGCATCTTGTGTCCTAAAGACATACGAAAGGATTATAAAAAAGTGTTTTGAATATTGGATGGTGCAAAATAAGCTTTTTCCGAAGACCCACATTGGTTTCAGTAGAGGTACTTCAACACAAAAAGCTATAGCCAACTTAATATCAGATATCCAGTTAGGATTTACCAAAAACCAGTGCACCCTAGTATTTTTTTGGACATACATGGAGTATACGACAATGTTGTATATAACGTATTAGCCAAAAAAAATGCTTAAAATTGGAATTCCTCAAATATTGGTTAAATTTTAGATAAAAGATTCTATCTACATTAATAGTACCCATATCTTACTTTCAGCTTGAATTCTCTCTCATTGACAATGAACTAAAAGTAATTATTAATTTTAATTTATCTGATAATGAACTAATTATAAAAAATGAATATGAAAAAAAAGCATATAGCATAATAGTTTTGTATATAAAAGAAATATAATAAAAGAAAATTATTAACAAAAAAAAAATAAATAAATATTAAAAAAAAACAAGAGAGAAAATAGGAAAAAACAAAAAAAAAATAGTTTTATATGAATATCCAGTTTTTATTCATCCTAATACCGTAATAAACGTATTGTAAATTGTAAAATCGTGTAAAGCTTGTCATACTTTTACTACAATTTTACAAACAACACGATTTAACCAGAACTCCATTTGTGCGGGCAACACATGTTGCAATAACTTTAAAGACATGCTTAAATCTGACGCGTCAAGGTCATTGAAACTAAACGATAAATTGGACAGTCTTTCGCATCTGGTCTGGTTTTATCTGGGGTTTAGGATTAAATGTCTTAGTTGGTGAGCGGTTTGGAAGAAAATTTTAAATTACAAGATTTCTTACATTTTTAAAACACCCTGCATTAGACGACATACCCATATATCCTCCCATCTACAAAAAGTAATATAAACATTTAAAAACTTTGCGGGCTAGCTATAAAATTAAACAAATGGCATATGTTTAATATCAGTGAATTGTTGAAATTTATATCGAAATAAAAACTTTTTAGATTTCTTTAATAAAATTAAAGACATTGATTTACCATACGGTGCGAAGCTGATCTTGTTTGACATCACTAATCTCTTCCCTAGAGCTGCTCGGATAAAGATAATATAAAACTAGCCGGAGCTCTTTTAAATAAAAAATCAGTTAATTGTGTTTAAAAAAAAGAAATATTGAACTTACTTTCCACCTGTTTAAAACCAAGCGACTTCGAATTTAATAATAAGTTATATAGGAGCTCAGAAAGTTTAATTATGAGAAGCCGATTAAGCTTTTAATTTGGCGAAATATTTTTCGATACAATGGAAAAACAAATTAAAAAATACTTTTTTTAATATTATATATATATATATATATATATATATATATATATATATATATATATATATATATATCGATATGTTGGTATATTTTGCAGGATCTAAGGGATAATTGAATATTTTCCTCGGATATAGTAATATTCATCCCAATATACAGTTTACAATTTTTGAATTAGAATCTAACATAAGTATAAATTTAACCGTTATGCGATTAAACAATAAATATGATTTTACTATATATCATAAAGCTTCATATACGTATAGAACCAAACACAACTCATCATGTCATCTAATTCAAGATAAACTCGCCGCTTTTCATATTATGATTTATAGCTTAATTTCACTGCCTTTGAGTAAAACTAAATTTCTAACGGGGTTACACGATATCAAATAAATTGTTATAAACAATGAATATCCAATAAATCTAATTGATAAAATCCTACAAAAAAAAAGCTACAAAGAAAAGCTATCGGTATGATTTACTCTAACATCCAGGATAAAATAGCAAAACAAAATAAATCCTTAAGTAATTTTATTAAAAATAATATACCAAACCTGAAAAACTTAAAGGTTCAGGTGGATACCATTTAAATTTTAGAGATTGTGACAAAACACAGGCAAAGGTCAAACAGGCAAATTTTGGTTAAAGAATAGACGAGTACTATAAAAGCTTTATCAAAGGAAAAACCAAATGCAATTAAGCAAATAGCTTTCATGAGGTTGGTCATACTGTTGATAACAATTTTAACAATTCACACAAAGAAAATAAGAGTCGCAATTTAAGCTTAAACTTCGAGATGTAACGTCCAAAGAAGCTACGGTGTAGCGAAACACGTCATAATATATAGCAAATAAAGAAAAAATAATTGTAAAAAAGTAGTTTTTATGTCTTACATTTTATATAATGTTTCCTCAATAATTGTTATTTGCTTTGTTCCTAAAATTGTGGAAAGTAGGTTATTATATTTTCAGAAAGAACAATTAAATATTTATATTTAACTTCCTACATAGCACATTCTTATAGTTTAAAACAGCTAGCTAATAATTTATATGTTCATAAGCAGTAATAACGTTTTGATTCAGTTAAGGAGATTATCCACAATTTGTGACCCAGATGTTGCGTGTGTCGGTAAGATTACATAACTCGGGGTAGTTCTTTGGTTGTAGGTCGAGAATTACGACCTTGGGGTATTTATGAAATATATCCTTTATATAACAAGTAACTTCTTGTTAAGTAGGTAAATATATTTCGTTGAAACTTCAAACGTTTGGGCATATTTACCAGGGTAGGCAAACATTTAATATTTGTCTTGTATAGAAGTACGGCAAATTTTAAAGGACATGAAGAAAGTTTTCATTTGCATACAGTTCGTCATTGTACAAAGGCTTTTTACATAATTCGCCACCCCCAATATTAATTTAACTTTAAGAAATATGAAAAATCGATATGTTTTTTGTTCGTCATTTATTTACACAAAATTATTAGCTAGGAATACAGGATGTCTCAAAAATATGTCGCACACCCCACCAAATTTGTTTTTAATTGTACCCACTGTATATCAGTAAAGTCAAAAGCAACACAATGCTTCTTATGACAAGGTTTTTCTCAAATTTCGCGGGTGTCTTTAATGATGTAGGTATTAAACCTAGTATATTTATAATTATCAAGAAGAGACTCACTTAGTGGACGTATAGATACCATGATGTCCATTTAAATACATGTATCTGGGGTGCGCTACACATTTCTGGAACATCATCTATTCAGCAATAATTTTTTTCTGTAATCTGCGTAGTAAATGCTAAATCTTTTATATTAGTAATAGTAATTAGCATGTTTTGAAAATAATTGAGAGGCAATATTTTTATGATTACAAAATCAGTTTTTTTTCTAATATAATGAACTAAGTATACTCTACGTGGGTAATACTTAGGTCACACACTTATCCACTTTCAAACAAATAGTTATGTCGATTATACTAAGATTTAAACCTAAGCTAATCCAAAAATCCTTAGGATGTTTTTAAACGATCTTTTAATTCAGTCTTATTTTAAGATCTGTTATATAATATAATAATATTGGACTCAAATTTAATTTTTTTAAATTTAGAAATTAATGCATTTTTAGACGTACATTCTTAGTATAAAAAACTTAAAATGAAAAAATCCTATATATAAATGAGGGGCTTAATAATTTTTTATAACGAGAACAGAAGAATTAAAAAGTGCTATGAACATTATAAGCAACATATGTGAGTTTATAATCCAATAAATTAGAGCACTTTGAAAAAGTTGAACTTAACTGAAGGTACCAAGCAGATTTTTTAATCTCATTATAAACACTAAAAAAGTCAATAATTTTGAATGCTTAATTTCGACATTGTTGTCTAAATCCGAGATTCATGGTGCATAACACTTGTGGTAACATAATGGAACTATTATCATTTTCTTTAGAGAGAGAGGAACCTTGAAATATCCAAATGAAAAACCTTACTGAGACACAACCGTTTGTATACTCTCCAATATGTACTTTCCCATTGCCCTATTTTAAAAGAATTTTGTGCCAAACAATTTAGCTTTAAAATGTTGTTTGTATTACAGTATGTATTAAATCGCAAATAAATTAAATTAGACTACGGACTAGAAAACTTGCTTAAATAGGTATATAAAATAAACTGAAAATACAAATTTAAAAATTACGGAAGCGTGTAAGGGCCACAATTTTTTTTATTTTTAAATTCTGACTTAAAGTCGGAATTTAACTAGATTCTGAGTTTAAAGACAGAATTTAACAAAATTCTGAATTTAAAGTCAGAATTTAAAAAAATTCTGAGTTTAAAGACGAAATTTATCTAAATTCTGAGTTTAAAGTCGGAATTTAACCAAATTCTGAGTTTAAAGTCAGAATTTAAAAAAATCTGTGTTTAAAGTCAGAGTTTAACGAAATGCATTATTGACATCTCCTGTCAAACCTGAAATTGGTGTCAGAGTTAGATAATTAAATATTAAGACAGATAAGTGAAATCCATTTCGTTACAAACAAACTCGTTTGAGATTTACCGAGCTTCAAAGGGTCAAAATTGTCATTGTTCAAGGGCCATTTTCTGTAAAAAAGTTAAATTTAGGCATGAGAAAGGTAACTCAATAAGTGTTTGGATTTTTCAGAAAAATATAAAAATTTAATAAAATATAGGGCATTTCATTTAAAAAACGGATGATGTTTCCGGTTTGAAGTAGAAGCGGCAACACCGCGCAATTTAAAATATTTTATAACGAAAGTATATTACGTTCATCTATGGCCAAAGCCAAATTCTCAAAACATCATATTTGTTGGGTCTCCGATATTTTTAATAGGACACTTAACTTGAATCACCCTGAAACAGAGGGGAGATCTGTCAGTATGCTTCGTTTTTACTTCTAAAAGCGAGACACTCTTGCATATCGTTGAAACATATTTGAACCGTTTGCTATGACTTATTTATCGTTTGGTATTACCTTTTTTATTTTGTGAACCTTTTAATGTATATGTTTTCTTGTAAGTATATGCTGTTTTTTATTATTGTATATACCTTTTATTAGTGTATATGTAATGCATATGTGGTTTTGTTAATAAAAATTTGTAAAGTTCATTTTGCCTTTTTTTTCAGCAATGTAAATAAATAAAAATATATAAAATGAACTAATTAAACATATGTTTAATTTGTCAGAAACTTATTTAACACTTAAAAATCAAAATAGGAAACTTTTATTTTGTACCCTCCCCCCTTTATCGTTTTTTTACTATCTGTAGTTAAGTGGAACAATTCATAGCGCATTTGCCATTATTCAAACAAGAATATTGAACTTGTTTTTTTGATTCCAGTTTATTATGCAATCGTACGGACTAAATTCTGACTTTAAACTCAGAATTTTGTTAAATATCGACTTTAAACTCAAAATTTTGTTAAATTCTTACTTTAAACTCAGAATTTTATTAAATTTTGACTTTAAACTCAGAATTGAGTTATTTTCCTACTTAAAACTCAGAATTTTATTAAATTCCGATTTTAAACTCAGAATTTTGTTAAATTCCGACTTTGAACTCAGAATTTTGTTAAATTCTTACTTTAAACTCAGAATTTTGTTAAATTCCAACTTTAAACTCAGAACTGAATAACAAAAAAAATTGTGACCTTTCTACGCTTCCGTAAAAAAGTAACCATTTAAAAATCTAAAAAATATATCTGCTTTTTCTCTTAATTAACTGTCTGTACATAAAGTACGCAGTGGCGGCTGGTGGTGAATTCTATTGGGAGGTCAATAACAAATTTGAAAATAGGCATACTTAAAATAAAAATAAATAACTTACCTTTAAATTAAGCTTTAAATTCTCTTGAAGTTCAGGTCTACTCTTCGTTCTTTAGAATTGGAAAAAAAAATTTTCATTAATATCTCTAAGGGATTTTCTATAAGCTGTGTCTGGCTGAGTGCGAATATCAACATTTTCGACCGTATCATATTTCACCAAACATTTCATGTGATCTGCAAAAAACGCTTGTTTTTTAGCTTTGTTTTTAAGCGTTTTAAGTCTTTAACACCGGTTTTTCACCATAATGAGTCCGACGAGTTCTTAGAAAACATCAAACGAACATAACAGTAAAATGAGTTAGAGAATTCACAACCACATACTTTTGCGAAAAGTTTCGATGAACCTCTTTATTTTTGTCTTTACTAGTTTGTCATATATTAAGTTCTGGCAAATTGCGACCAGTTACCTTGAAGTCGGTTATTTTCTCAAAATTAAGTTCGTTAGCACTGTTTAGTTGTTTAATTTTTTGCACTACCGACATTTTGTTTCATCTACATTCACAACTCAAACATAGACCACCTTGAAATTGGTTATTTTTGCAAAATTAAGTTCGTAAGCAGTTTTTAGTTGTTTATTTTTTTGCACTAGTCACTACCAACATTTTATTTCCTGTATATTTCCAACTCACATATGGATCATGAAAATAAAAAAATATATATTACAAAAAACAGTATATAAATCAATTTTCATCGATTAAAAACATCCGAAACAATATCGAGTTAGACTATCGACCGCGCGACCTCTGAACAACTGAACTTCCGCATGCTGACATAATGCTGCGACCAATCGATCGAGTTATGAGAAGAAACCGGGTGATGACCCAAATCGCGATTTCATATTCCATTTGCTATCACGTTCGGCTGCCGCTCGGTAGCTGTGAAATCTTAGGGTACTTTCATCAAGCTTTAAGGTAATTAGGGCAATTCGGACTGCCCAGCCTAGCTTAGTATAGCGTATTTTATTATGCATAAGGAACGCAACGAGACCATTCGAACCGCCGCGCGCGGCTAATAGTGTAGCTTATTTAACTTTTCCCAAGGTTCGCGTTTTATTACAACTATTAGGAGGGACGGTGAAACGAATAATTTATTTTCTGAAATATTTTTGGGGGGTCATTGACCAAATGACCCTATGGAAGAGCCGCCACTGAAAGTATGTATGACAAACATAGTTATGTAAAATCGATCAATGAGCAGTAAACAAACAAAATTTTGTCCTTTCCGAACTTGGCCTAAAGACCAATTTTCATTAGGCCAGTTGAAAAGTGAATTAAAATATTTTTATCTTTATTTACTTGTACGGCAAGTGTTCTTCAATATGGTTCAATATATGCAAGTAAGTATTTAGGCAAGTCTAATATTTGATTAATCGAAAAAAGTGGTAACATCAAAAGCAATTTAAAACTAAAAAACAATAACACAACATTTTCAAAATAACAGGGTTTAATTTCTGGCTTTACTTTTGGCAGGCCAAACCTGTATAGATTTATGTTCACAACAATTATTTTATGGGCTCTATTTTATTTCGGTATCTTGCTAAATTCGAATGCCACAAAACACACACGTACTGTGTCTATATTTCAAGAAATTTGCAGGTTATAAATTATAGAGACAGAGTCGACAAACTAGATCTCGTGAAAATGAATTAAAAATATTGTGTTCCAACAAGTGAAGTGTTGAGACAAGCGACCGGCAAATAAATAATGTAGGAAGGGCAAAGCAAGTAAACGTTTACACGACACCGATGCAGGCAGTTGAATCACTTGCTTATTTACCTTGTTTGCTTCCTGGCTTGATGTGAAATGACCTTAAAATTGGATAATACCATTATGTAATATAATTCTTAGCAGTATATAGTTTTACTGCACTTTCACACCTAAAAAGGATTTTTTTTTATTTGGTTTTGCGGTAAATAGCTTTGTTATTAATTTACATAATACATTAGTGTTAAATACCAGCATTATTAGAGTACCCTGTATATTTTTCTTTCAGATATCTTTTACAGTACTTTGTTTTAATTGCATTACGTATTTAATCTTAACTAAGAAAAATAACCTTGCTGAGTCATGCCATTAAGACAATTAGTTAATTGTATATAAAAGCAAATTGCGCTTTGAAAGTTAGGCAGTCATAATGTTCTTTATTCTTAAAGAGACATGGCAGATAATCTTAGAAATTGTTGAGTACTGTTGTTTTTGTTGCTAATTTGAGTTTTAAGAAGGACGATTTTTTTTAAGTAATAATAATAATAATCTTCGGGTACTTTTGTTAAGCTTTAAGGTAATCAGGGCAACTCGGACTACCCAGCCTAGCTTAGTATAGCGTATTTTATTATGCATAAGGAACGCAACGAGACCATTCGAACCGCCGGCGCCGCGCGCGGCTAATAGTATAGCTTATTTAACTTTTCCCAAGGTTCGCGTTTTATTAGAACTATTAGGAGGGACGGTTTTATTTATTTTTTGAAATATTTTTTTTTATTTGAAATTAGATTAGTATTGAAAAGTAGATGCAGTGTATCAACTATCTGGGCTCACCCATCCGAAGAAAACAACCAAATTGGCGCTGCGAACAGGATTCTGAACAAAGGAAAAAACGGAATATCTAGAACACAGAATCTAGAAATCTGGTCTAAAGGATACAATCGGTAAGTGACTTTAGTCACCTGTTTAGTGATTTTATTTTGCTTATTGTGGTAACTTACTAGTTCTTTAAAAAATCAAAAATCTGTCCAATTCAACTCCAAATCCATCAACATCCTTTATCAGTACATTTTGAATTGAATTTATTTGGTAAACTTATACCAGTTGGTTTCAGCGGCAATAGGTTCGAATTAGGGCGAATTTCTAGCGAATTGTAATAATGCCAATGAGTTAGTCAACTAAAATGAAAAATTTCCTCTTTGTATTTTATGTTGTCTAAAATCTCAGGTAAAGTTAAGGAACAACTATCCACGTAGAAGTTTGGAAGGTGGGAAGAATTATGATAAAAATTAGAAGATGTATACCTAAACAAAAAACATTTCGTAAACTAAATAATTGTGTCGGTCGCACAACAGCAGTGTCGAAATGCTAAAAAATTATAAGGTAAAGTTCAAATCATTAATGTAAAAACATAAATAGATTCGTGTATATCACTACAAACCAAAAATTTTAAAAATATACGGTGAAAGAAATTCGACTCTCTCATTTCCGCATTTACAGCCGCAGGGCATTCGGTATTTCGAGCAAAAACCAAATTTTAAACAATTCTGCAAAATATGTCGTAATAACTCCTATTATACTGGCAATTAGTATACAAATTCTCAAACGATTGTTCAAAAATATCAAGTTTAATTTAACAGTCATATTCGAATTAATATATTTTATTTTATTTCAAGTTGCACTATCGTCGTAACAAGGACACTACAATCCATTTCAGAACATGTCATGCATTGCCGCAGGTGCAATAATCCATTTTAGTCAAACGACATTTGTCGCGTAGGTGACTATTGCGCCTGCAGCATTGGTGGATATGTTCCAGACAAGGATCGTACTATCCTTATTAGGACGTTGGAGTTATATATTTAGGAAAGTATATATGACGTAAAGGCAATTGTTGCAATGTAAATAATCCTATTCTCTGCGCCCCGAACTTAAATTTCGGTATAAGGAACATTTCCACAGCACGCATGCGCCGATTTTGACGGCGATGTCAAAACTAGAAACTCACTTGTAAATGTTATTTTGATTTATACCGTAGTTTGAAGTTTGGATGATTTTACATTTTTCAGTTTTCCAATTCTGTATTTTTACTTTGATTCAGGATAGGCCTTGGTTTTAATCTCAGACTTATTTTTTTTATGTTGTGCTTAAGATGTGATATTCCCTAAATGATACAGATCAAGATACAATCAGAATTCTGTGTTCAGACTTGTAAAATACAAATAACAAAGAACATAGCCCTTTAACTAGCTAAATGATCGCTTTTATCGCTAATTTAATTCACATTTTACGTTCAGAAACTGGCTGCTGCATATATATGCATATATATATATATATATATATATATATATATATATATATATATATATATATATATATATATATATATATATATATATATATATATATATATATATATATATATATATATATATATATATATATATATATATATATATATATATATATATATATATATATATATATATATATATATATATATATATATATATATATATATATATATATATATATATATATATATATATATATATATATATATATATATATATATATATATATATATATATATATATATATATATATATATATATATATATATATATATATATATATATATATATATATATATATATATATATATATATATATATATATATATATATATATATATATATATATTGCGAAAAGTAGACATTTCAAAAAAAGGCTTTTGTGACATGAAAAGACAGTATGTGTAACATATATATTCTGTGACTATGTACTGAACTAAATTGGGTCACACTTCACTATTCCTAACAAACGGAAAAAATCGAGGGAAGTTCCGGGTAAAGAAATTTACCGATTTTTATGTTTCGGTTGCGGTCGAATATGAAACAAAAATGACCAAGTTCTGAAATACAAATACAATGTGTGTACTTGTATTTTTGCCAATACATATAGCTCGAAAAGATTTTAAGCAACTGACTTATTTGAGGGTGGGCGGGCTCTGGCTCAGCATGTTAAGGCGTTGGGTTTCATCGTGGTTGGTCCAGCGTGACTGGGGTCGTGCAGTTCCCCCTTAAACGTTTATATTTCTGTTTCTCTTATAAAATTATATTTATATTTAAATATTTTTCATGCCTTCCTATTTATTTTCATTTTGTTGCTGCTAATTTATTTACATGTAAAGATAGGTAATTGTATTTAGGTATACTGGATAATGGATATCCATGTCCTGTTTGTTAAAAATACCCTGGTAGGGCAAATAAACTGTAAGTGTGTTTGCGCTACCTACAATGAAATAAAAACCCTTTACAAAAATAATTTTAAAATATTCAGGATTTCAAAAAATTAGTTGTAACAAAAGAAAATATATGGTATAAATTTACCCCTGAAAAGACTGCGCATATTTAAAGTAAAATTTAAAAAATTTCCGTTTCACAAGGGAAATAATTCACATTTAATTAAACCTCAATTTTCCTTCTTTTCCATGCCGATTTATATAAAGCGAATTTAGGCATTTCTGTTTTTCATTTATATGAGGGAAAAAATAAACTTTTATTCGTTCACTAATTATCAAAGAACAAAAAAATCTTTATGTCACCCATGAAAATCCAATTAAAAGAGGATTGGCGTTTAATTAGTAATGAGTAAACAGCAGTGGAGAAAATTAGTCTTTTCAATATGTTACATCCAATCTTTTTTTGCGACATAAGCAAAAAAAGGAAATAGATAACATATTTTTATTAGGTTCTCTTGTTTATTCGACATTCTTTAAATGTTTTCAAAATTATTTTGCTTAAACTAACAAAACCCTTATTTATTATATCCTATAATAAGTTCACTAGAACAGAATCCTATATTACATGCACTTATTGCATATTATTATGATTATAAAATTAAACACAATAATTAAGAAAAACGTTAGTTAAAGTAAAATAACACAAATAGATAATTCTTGCAGTTTTTGCCCTACTGACATATTTGCTTGATGAGTTTGTCAATTGAACCGGGCAATATATGAAACCGATCTGGAACGAATGCTCCAAAAAAGGATTCGAATCATAAATTCAAATTCTGGTAAATGATTCGAATTCCCGGTTCGAATCACGAATCATTTTGATACCAAATATAAAAAGAATATAAATAATAGGCATCATTTTTTTTTCAAATGACGAATCCGAATTCTAACCCTGTTTTTCTTGTTCAGTTCATTCACTTTGATTTTATGTTGGTTCATCATAAAGACAAAAAAAATGTTTTTGGACTTTCGTTAATGAAAAGTATACTTCAATTCAATTCAGATATAGGGTTCAGAGAATATAGCGATTTAAATCTTTCGTAAGTCAATAGCTCCCCTACTCTTGTTAAGGGTAATATGACAAAAGGTTTAGAACCAAAGTAATTGAAAGTTAATTCAGCTTTCCAATGAGGTAATACAAATTATACCTAGTTCTGGTAGTTTTTGTAGAATTTTTTAAATTCATTGTTCATCCTATCAACTGCGCGTCCTTGCGGTCAATTTAGAAAGTTAAAAATATTTTCAGTAAACTGCTCTTACCTACTTTTGTTACAATATGTTTTTTTCATGGGAAGGCAGAAACACTGGGCCGCCTATTCCAATCAGATTATTCCCGTCTAAAAATAATTTTAGAACTAATACATTTTTGTCGCTTATAGGATTGTCATTCCTTAGAAAAGTGCCGTCATTGTAGATTTGCAAAAAGTAAATTAACGACTGATTTAATTCTTTAATCTACAGGGGCCCAGTTATTTTTTTAGTGGGAAGTATTGTTTAGAAATCTAAGTACATAGACAAGCGATAGTTGTAAGTAACAAAATTTTAGAAAACAGCAAATATGTTATTTAAAAATTGGTTTTTCTTTGACAGTTTGTGTATTAAAGTAATGTTTCTCTATTTTGGGCGTCAGGGTGATGTATTTGCTTTCATAGCGAGAGAAGTCTATATTTGTATATTTTAGAAAACTGGAGCCGCACTATCACAAATTAAATTTTTAAATATATTGAGGAAAGATTCGTCGTCAGGGAAGGCCTCCTGGGTTATCAGCTGACCGTCCATAAAGTGACCAGGTTTCTGAGAAGTCAATGGGGAACCATAATAATAATAAAATAAATATAACTGTTGTCTAAAAGACTTCCCTTTTGTATGAAGGTTACAACAACCATCTATCATTAATGGATAACTAAAAACAAGGTCATACATTTGACTAATATTTTTAGTAATATTGGATTCTACTGATTAAACAGATACGTCAAAGAGAATGGGGGACGCTTTGGGGGACATTTTCTAATGGGGGACGCATGTTGAAAATGAAGGACTGTCAGATAAATTGAACGTACTTTCCTGTATTTGTGCCACTCTGTTGATGACATATGTGGTCCACTTTGATGCATGTAATGTAATCCAAGCATGGGCAATTGTGATTTAGAAGAAACTAAGTGGGTTGATACCGTGCCATTTTTATACATGGTTTATTCATAGGCACAGGCGGCATATGATTGTATCCTTCAGTCTTCAAAACTATGAAACTCAATTTTATTTAATGTCTTTACCCTCAACAATCTATCTAGGAATTTTTAAAAGTTGCCGAGAGGAGTAGAGAGTCAAAAAAATTTGTCCAATCGATCAATATTGATTGTTCAATTATTTGTTTGCCCCAATTTAACCTTAGTAGCGAAAATTTTTGTATAATCAATTTACCTAGGAGTATTACTGCACTTTCTTTTTGCCTACGCAATTTTACGTTCAATTCCAGACCTAGAGGACCGTAAAATTGGGCAATAACTGAAAGTATTTTTCTTTCAGACTGGTCGTTCTATTTTATGCTTAAAAGTCTTGTTTCGGTTGTTTCTAAAGTCACTTACGTATTCAGTTAAGAGTTGTTGGTGTACTTCTTTAAGAAATTGCTCTGAATCTGAGCCTCATTCCTGCACGGTAAAATTATAAGAATTAAATACTGGATTCAATTGTTTGTTCAATAAAGTTAAATTTTACAGTCTGGCAGATCTGGTCAAAATCCACGTAACATTGATATGTTAGCGCTTGTGATGCAAGAGGGAAGTTTAATTCATTCTTCTTGGAATTGCCCCCACAAGTGACAGTTAAAAATTATATACATTTTAAAAGGTTTATGAGGGTTTCTCACCATAAAATATTTAGTAAAAAGGTTTGTGGTAGGTGAGAACAAGTTTGTAGGATTTAAAGCGGCAAAGTAATAGCTGTAGCTGATATCCCTTCAAGGTTATGTCATTTAGTGAAAGTTTTGTAGGAGTTTTACAAGATTCATCGAAAACTACCCTAAGTTTTGTGGTAGTCCTGTGTTTCTTTACCACAGCATGGTGAGAAAAAAAGTGTTTATTTCGAGAGCTCGTTAGTGAGTTTAAGGATGACAACATATGTATACAAGGATTTATTAGTATTTTTTTTCTATTCAGTTAAATAACTAGGGTCCTTTAGAAATCCTTTTTTTAAAGACTACTACCCCCAAATTCACTAAAAAGGTTTAAGAGTTAGGCCAGGTCTAGTTGCTATGGTACTTAAAACTCTTAGTTCGCCAGTTATGGTTCGCTTATCTCACTGTCATTTTGTAATTGTGACATTCAAAAAAATTATTTGTTCAATTCTTGAAAATGGCATCTTAAACATGTAACTGTCAAGTTAGACCTCGGGCATTATATTCGAATTTTCCGATCTTGATTCATAAAAGACCAACCTACTACCAAAAGTCGCCATTTTCTGTATCTGTCAGTTAACGTTCGCGATAATAGGTATTTAATTTTAAATTGCCATTTAATTTGATTTGGCGTCATATAAAATACTTTTCGATACTTGTTAGTTGAGTGCTATACAATTTATATATATATATATATATATATATATATATATATATATATATATATATATATATATATATATATATATATATATATATATATATATATATATATATATATATATATATATATATACGAAATGTTTTTGTTTATTTGTAAATAGGTTCTGTTTCAAATACAGGAAAAATATGTTAAAAATTAGGTAAAACCATTGACTTTACATACGATATAAAGCCAATGGCACAGCTATAGAACTATTTAAAAAATGGTACCTATAATTTATATCTACTTTGAGATAGGAATTATATACATAGATATATTGTACCTATACCTCATTAGGTTTACATGATAAAACTCAGTTGTATGTAAAATTCTTAGGTAAAATTTGATATATCTAATTTTAAAATTGAAAAATGTGCAACTTACTTAATACTTAAGTGTGTGTCATGTTACAAGCTTAATGATAATTTTAAAATCATGCTAAAACAAAGCCTATGAATAGGGAAGAATTCGGAGGTGGTAACCTAAAAGAACCACACAGAACCCTTATGGAAAACATGCTTCACTGAAATTCACTAATTGTTTTATAGTAGTTTATATAATGCTTGAGATCTTGCACACAAAATATCATGGAAATAGATAACATATATATATATATATATATATATATATATATATATATATATATATATATATATATATATATATATATATCGGTCAAGCCAGCTCCTTGGAAGTTGCAACAAAGAGCCAACAACAAAATTTTGCAGCAGACCAGATAAACCTGTGATATAATATAAATATACAAGTAAGATAGTTCCAGGATGTTTCCGAGGGCAAAAATATCTTTTTTATGTTAAATCTAATTGCAACAAAACTTTGCAAACTCTTTCGATAGGGGGTGGCAGACGTCAATGAAGTATTAAATTAGATTAGTATTGAAAAGTAGATGCAGTGTATCAACTATCTGGGCTCACCCATCCGAAGAAAACAACCAAATTGGCGCTGCGAACAGGATTCTGAACAAAGGAAAAAACGGAATATCTAGAACACAGAATCTAGAAATCTGGTCTAAAGGATACAATCGGTAAGTGACTTTAGTCACCTGTTTAGTGATTTTATTTTGCTTATTGTGGTAACTTACTAGTTCTTTAAAAAATCAAAAATCTGTCCAATTCAACTCCAAATCCATCAACATCCTTTATCAGTACATTTTGAATTGAATTTATTTGGTAAACTTATACCAGTTGGTTTCAGCGGCAATAGGTTCGAATTAGGGCGAATTTCTAGCGAATTGTAATAATGCCAATGAGTTAGTCAACTAAAATGAAAAATTTCCTCTTTGTATTTTATGTTGTCTAAAATCTCAGGTAAAGTTAAGGAACAACTATCCACGTAGAAGTTTGGAAGGTGGGAAGAATTATGATAAAAATTAGAAGATGTATACCTAAACAAAAAACATTTCGTAAACTAAATAATTGTGTCGGTCGCACAACAGCAGTGTCGAAATGCTAAAAAATTATAAGGTAAAGTTCAAATCATTAATGTAAAAACATAAATAGATTCGTGTATATCACTACAAACCAAAAATTTTAAAAATATACGGTGAAAGAAATTCGACTCTCTCATTTCCGCATTTACAGCCGCAGGGCATTCGGTATTTCGAGCAAAAACCAAATTTTAAACAATTCTGCAAAATATGTCGTAATAACTCCTATTATACTGGCAATTAGTATACAAATTCTCAAGCGATTGTTCAAAAATATCAAGTTTAATTTAACAGTCATATTCGAATTAATATATTTTATTTTATTTCAAGTTGCACTATCGTCGTAACAAGGACACTACAATCCATTTCAGAACATGTCATGCATTGCCGCAGGTGCAATAATCCATTTTAGTCAAACGACATTTGTCGCGTAGGTGACTATTGCGCCTGCAGCATTGGTGGATATGTTCCAGACAAGGATCGTACTATCCTTATTAGGACGTTGGAGTTATATATTTAGGAAAGTATATATGACGTAAAGGCAATTGTTGCAATGTAAATAATCCTATTCTCTGCGCCCCGAACTTAAATTTCGGTATAAGGAACATTTCCACAGCACGCATGCGCCGATTTTGACGGCGATGTCAAAACTAGAAACTCACTTGTAAATGTTATTTTGATTTATACCGTAGTTTGAAGTTTGGATGATTTTACATTTTTCAGTTTTCCAATTCTGTATTTTTACTTTGATTCAGGATAGGCCTTGGTTTTAATCTCAGACTTATTTTTTTTATGTTGTGCTTAAGATGTGATATTCCCTAAATGATACAGATCAAGATACAATCAGAATTCTGTGTTCAGACTTGTAAAATACAAATAACAAAGAACATAGCCCTTTAACTAGCTAAATGATCGCTTTTATCGCTAATTTAATTCACATTTTACGTTCAGAAACTGGCTGCTGCATATATATATATATATATATATATATATATATATATATATATATATATATATATATATATATATATATATATATATATATATATATATATATATATATATATATATATATATATATATATATATATATATATATATATATATATATATATATATATATATATATATATATATATATATATATATATATATATATATATATATATATATATATATATATATATATATATATATATATATATATATATATATATATATATATATATATATATATATATATATATATATATATATATATATATATATATATATATATATATATATATATATATATATATATTGCGAAAAGTAGACATTTCAAAAAAAGGCTTTTGTGACATGAAAAGACAGTATGTGTAACATATATATTCTGTGACTATGTACTGAACTAAATTGGGTCACACTTCACTATTCCTAACAAACGGAAAAAATCGAGGGAAGTTCCGGGTAAAGAAATTTACCGATTTTTATGTTTCGGTTGCGGTCGAATATGAAACAAAAATGACCAAGTTCTGAAATACAAATACAATGTGTGTACTTGTATTTTTGCCAATACATATAGCTCGAAAAGATTTTAAGCAACTGACTTATTTGAGGGTGGGCGGGCTCTGGCTCAGCATGTTAAGGCGTTGGGTTTCATCGTGGTTGGTCCAGCGTGACTGGGGTCGTGCAGTTCCCCCTTAAACGTTTATATTTCTGTTTCTCTTATAAAATTATATTTATATTTAAATATTTTTCATGCCTTCCTATTTATTTTCATTTTGTTGCTGCTAATTTATTTACATGTAAAGATAGGTAATTGTATTTAGGTATACTGGATAATGGATATCCATGTCCTGTTTGTTAAAAATACCCTGGTAGGGCAAATAAACTGTAAGTGTGTTTGCGCTACCTACAATGAAATAAAAACCCTTTACAAAAATAATTTTAAAATATTCAGGATTTCAAAAAATTAGTTGTAACAAAAGAAAATATATGGTATAAATTTACCCCTGAAAAGACTGCGCATATTTAAAGTAAAATTTAAAAAATTTCCGTTTCACAAGGGAAATAATTCACATTTAATTAAACCTCAATTTTCCTTCTTTTCCATGCCGATTTATATAAAGCGAATTTAGGCATTTCTGTTTTTCATTTATATGAGGGAAAAAATAAACTTTTATTCGTTCACTAATTATCAAAGAACAAAAAAATCTTTATGTCACCCATGAAAATCCAATTAAAAGAGGATTGGCGTTTAATTAGTAATGAGTAAACAGCAGTGGAGAAAATTAGTCTTTTCAATATGTTACATCCAATCTTTTTTTGCGACATAAGCAAAAAAAGGAAATAGATAACATATTTTTATTAGGTTCTCTTGTTTATTCGACATTCTTTAAATGTTTTCAAAATTATTTTGCTTAAACTAACAAAACCCTTATTTATTATATCCTATAATAAGTTCACTAGAACAGAATCCTATATTACATGCACTTATTGCATATTATTATGATTATAAAATTAAACACAATAATTAAGAAAAACGTTAGTTAAAGTAAAATAACACAAATAGATAATTCTTGCAGTTTTTGCCCTACTGACATATTTGCTTGATGAGTTTGTCAATTGAACCGGGCAATATATGAAACCGATCTGGAACGAATGCTCCAAAAAAGGATTCGAATCATAAATTCAAATTCTGGTAAATGATTCGAATTCCCGGTTCGAATCACGAATCATTTTGATACCAAATATAAAAAGAATATAAATAATAGGCATCATTTTTTTTTCAAATGACGAATCCGAATTCTAACCCTGTTTTTCTTGTTCAGTTCATTCACTTTGATTTTATGTTGGTTCATCATAAAGACAAAAAAAATGTTTTTGGACTTTCGTTAATGAAAAGTATACTTCAATTCAATTCAGATATAGGGTTCAGAGAATATAGCGATTTAAATCTTTCGTAAGTCAATAGCTCCCCTACTCTTGTTAAGGGTAATATGACAAAAGGTTTAGAACCAAAGTAATTGAAAGTTAATTCAGCTTTCCAATGAGGTAATACAAATTATACCTAGTTCTGGTAGTTTTTGTAGAATTTTTTAAATTCATTGTTCATCCTATCAACTGCGCGTCCTTGCGGTCAATTTAGAAAGTTAAAAATATTTTCAGTAAACTGCTCTTACCTACTTTTGTTACAATATGTTTTTTTCATGGGAAGGCAGAAACACTGGGCCGCCTATTCCAATCAGATTATTCCCGTCTAAAAATAATTTTAGAACTAATACATTTTTGTCGCTTATAGGATTGTCATTCCTTAGAAAAGTGCCGTCATTGTAGATTTGCAAAAAGTAAATTAACGACTCATTTAATTCTTTAATCTACAGGGGCCCAGTTATTTTTTTAGTGGGAAGTATTGTTTAGAAATCTAAGTACATAGACAAGCGATAGTTGTAAGTAACAAAATTTTAGAAAACAGCAAATATGTTATTTAAAAATTGGTTTTTCTTTGACAGTTTGTGTATTAAAGTAATGTTTCTCTATTTTGGGCGTCAGGGTGATGTATTTGCTTTCATAGCGAGAGAAGTCTATATTTGTATATTTTAGAAAACTGGAGCCGCACTATCACAAATTAAATTTTTAAATATATTGAGGAAAGATTCGTCGTCAGGGAAGGCCTCCTGGGTTATCAGCTGACCGTCCATAAAGTGACCAGGTTTCTGAGAAGTCAATGGGAACCATAATAATAATAAAATAAATATAACTGTTGTCTAAAAGACTTCCCTTTTGTATGAAGGTTACAACAACCATCTATCATTAATGGATAACTAAAAACAAGGTCATACATTTGACTAATATTTTTAGTAATATTGGATTCTACTGATTAAACAGATACGTCAAAGAGAATGGGGGACGCTTTGGGGGACATTTTCTAATGGGGGACGCATGTTGAAAATGAAGGACTGTCAGATAAATTGAACGTACTTTCCTGTATTTGTGCCACTCTGTTGATGACATATGTGGTCCACTTTGATGCATGTAATGTAATCCAAGCATGGGCAATTGTGATTTAGAAGAAACTAAGTGGGTTGATACCGTGCCATTTTTATACATGGTTTATTCATAGGCACAGGCGGCATATGATTGTATCCTTCAGTCTTCAAAACTATGAAACTCAATTTTATTTAATGTCTTTACCCTCAACAATCTATCTAGGAATTTTTAAAAGTTGCCGAGAGGAGTAGAGAGTCAAAAAAATTTGTCCAATCGATCAATATTGATTGTTCAATTATTTGTTTGCCCCAATTTAACCTTAGTAGCGAAAATTTTTGTATAATCAATTTACCTAGGAGTATTACTGCACTTTCTTTTTGCCTACGCAATTTTACGTTCAATTCCAGACCTAGAGGACCGTAAAATTGGGCAATAACTGAAAGTATTTTTCTTTCAGACTGGTCGTTCTATTTTATGCTTAAAAGTCTTGTTTCGGTTGTTTCTAAAGTCACTTACGTATTCAGTTAAGAGTTTGTTGGTGTACTTCTTTAAGAAATTGCTCTGAATCTGAGCCTCATTCCTGCACGGTAAAATTATAAGAATTAAATACTGGATTCAATTGTTTGTTCAATAAAGTTAAATTTTACAGTCTGGCAGATCTGGTCAAAATCCACGTAACATTGATATGTTAGCGCTTGTGATGCAAGAGGGAAGTTTAATTCATTCTTCTTGGAATTGCCCCCACAAGTGACAGTTAAAAATTATATACATTTTAAAAGGTTTATGAGGGTTTCTCACCATAAAATATTTAGTAAAAAGGTTTGTGGTAGGTGAGAACAAGTTTGTAGGATTTAAAGCGGCAAAGTAATAGCTGTAGCTGATATCCCTTCAAGGTTATGTCATTTAGTGAAAGTTTTGTAGGAGTTTTACAAGATTCATTGAAAACTACCCTAAGTTTTGTGGTAGTCCTGTGTTTCTTTACCACAGCATCATCAAGAAAAGTGTTGTTTGGGAGAGAACTGGTATTGAGCCTT